>CM076675.1:162931891-163006891 GCA_038501925.1 Xenopus petersii
ATTTATAATATTTATAATTATACTGGGGGAGTTCCTCTCATTAACTCTGGCTGTCATTTGTACTCCCCTGAAGACAGAAATAATATATTATAATATTAAAGGGGAATGGATTTAATTTTTTATTAAAAAAAATTAAAATTTTTTATTTAAAAGCGAGCCCCTTTTGATGTAACCTATCCTTTCCCAGCCAAGCAAGACAGTTGGCATACAAGAGAAAACCATACAGGTCTTTAGTTTCCCCACAATTTTAGTACCACCACCCTCCCCCGGCAGAGCATAATTTTATGAAAAGTGAACTTGGCCGTAGCCCGAGAGTGCGGTTGATGGAAAATAAAACCTCTCACCAATCCCCATAAGGCAATGATGTCTGCATGCTGCATGGAGCCTCTATAAAGGCATTACGCTATGACAAGGTCACTCCTACAGAACAAAGATCCCTTCAGTTTGCCGTGTGTAAGTATCTGCCCTGTGGGATCTGATACACTGAGTCACATTTATCTCTCCCCACAGCCATAAATAGACAGAAATGCACAAATCTCCAAATAAATGGCAATTTTTATTACAAATCTCTCTAGATCTCCAGAGCTGTATTAACTGCCAGCCATAACATTTATTATGTCTGATTTCTCACTCATTCACTGTACTGCCGTTATTGTGGTGGCTCAATTAAGGAAAATAAAACAAAAAGCGATTGTATGTGTTTTATACTGAGTTGTACACATAATTGCAGAGGTGTTGTGGGGGTAATGTTTGTAAAGCAGAGATACTATGGGCATTATTCTGTACACAGTATAGACGAGACATAGTGGGGTCTAGGGATGTAGCGAACGTCGGGAAAAAAGTTTGCGAACATATTCAAAAATGCGACCGGTTCGCGAACGTCGCGAACCCCATAGACTTCAATGGGAAGGCGAATTTTAAAAGCTAGAAAAGACATTTCTGGCCAGAAAAATGATTTTAAAGTTGTTTAAAGGGTGCAACGACCTGGACAGTGCCATGCCAGAGGGGGATCAAGGGCAAAAATGTTTCTAAAAAATCCATTGTTGACACAGCGCTGCGTTTTGTGCTGTAAAGGGCAGAAATCACACTACATTTCTAAACCTGTGTAATAAAATGCTTTAAAACGTCCGGCGTCTACATGCCAATCAAGTCGTGTAAAGGTTACAGCCTGTTCACACGCAAAGACGAAACGCGGTGCTTACTGCAACGCAAAAAGACGCAAAGAGCTTTAATGAATGATACCGTCAAGTGAGCAAATAATAGTTTTTAATTACTAGTTGAGCTTGTCACCTCCAGGATGTTCGTCCTGTTGGTGCCAATATTTCTGTAGTGGTGTGTTTAGCAGTCACCGTGCTTGTGCGCACGTGCACGGTCAGGCAGAGGTAATTCAATGTACAGTGAAGTGAACCAAAAAACACTGATTCTGCAGTGTGGGCCCAGTTTTGGTCTACTTTATTGATCACCTGCGGTGACCATAAAAGATGCGATTTTGCCACTGTTGCAGAACCCTGAAAAATTAGGCATGTGTACTTTCCTGAAAAATTATCTTTTTTTTGTCGCAGCCACTGAAGCACAGAGGCCAGAAAAAATATGCCATATAAATTCTGAAAATATTAATTTTTTTTTGTCGCAGCCACTGCAGCACAGAGGCCAGAAAAAATATGCCATATAAATGCTGAAAATATTAATTTTTTTTTGTCGCAGCCACTGCAGCACAGAGGCCAGAAAAAATATGCCATATAAATGCAAACAATATTAATTTTTTTTGGTCGCAGCCACTGCAGCACAGAGGCCAGGAAAAATATGCCATATAAATGCTAACAATGTAAATTTTTTTTGTCGCAGACACTGAAACACAGAGGCCAGAAAAAATATGCCATATAAATGCTGAAAATATTCATTTTTTTTGGTCGCAGCCACTGAAGCACAGAGGCCAGAAAAAATATGCCATATAAATGCTGAAAATATTCATTTTTTTTGGTCGCAGCCACTGAAGCACAGAGGCCAGAAAAAATATGCCATATAAATGCTGAAAATATTCATTTTTTTGTCACAGCCACTGAAGCACAGAGGCCATAAAAAATATGCCATATAAATGCTGAAAATATTCTGTTTTTTTTGGTCGCAGCCACTGAAGCACAGAGGCCATAAAAAATATGCCATATAAATGCTGAAAATATTCATTTTTTTGTCACAGCCACTGAAGCACAGAGGCCAGAAAAAATATGCCATATAAATGCTGAAAATATTCTGTTTTTTTTGGTCACAGCCACTGAAGCACAGAGGCCAGAAAAAATATGCCATATAAATGCTGAAAATATTCATTTTTTTGTCACAGCCACTGAAGCACAGAGGCCAGAAAAAATATGCCATATAAATGCTGAAAATATTCTGTTTTTTTTGGTCGCAGCCACTGAAGCACAGAGGCCAGAAAAAATATGCCATATAAATGCTGAAAATATTCATTTTTTTGTCACAGCCACTGAAGCACAGAGGCCAGAAAAACTCAGGATTTACCTGGATTCAAATTAAACCAGTAGGGTTTGCACCCTAGTTTGTAACGGTGGTGGAGGGAGGAGGACGCTAAAGGACAGCTGTATGTGGAGTCATGAGGCGTGCAGAGAAGGACAGCTGCATGGGGAGTCAGAATCAGAAACTCAGCACAAGTCTTCCGGCGTGCAGTAACCCTCCGAGATCCACCCCTCATTCATTTTAATAAAGGTCAGGTAATCCACACTTTTGTGACCTAGGCGAGTTCTCTTCTCAGTTACAATCCCTCCTGCTGCACTGAAGGTCCTTTCTGAGAGGACACTTGAGGCGGGGCAAGACAAGAGGTTCATGGCAAATTGTGACAGCTCTGGCCACAGATCAAGCCTGCGCACCCAGTAGTCCATGGGTTCATCGCTCCTCAGAGTGTCGATATCTGCAGTTAATGCCAGGTAGTCCGCTACCTGCCGGTCGAGGCGTTCTTTGAGGGTGGATCCCGAACGGTTCTGCCGCTGCCTTGGACTGAAAAACATTTGCATGTCTGACGTTACAGAGTGGCCAAAGTGCTTTGTCCTTGCAGGTGCGCTCGTGGCAGGATTACTGGCACCTCTGCCCCTGGAATGTTGATGAGTTCCTGAAGTGACATCACCCTTAAAAACATTGTACAACATGTTTTGCAGGCTGGTTTCTAAATGCAGCATCCTTTCAGACTTGTGGTATGTTGGTAACATTTCTGCCACTTTATGCTTGTACCGAGGGTCTAGTAGAGTCGCGACCCAGTACAGGTCCTTCTCCTTAAGCCTCTTGATACGGGGGTCCTTCAACAGGCATGACAGCATGAAAGACCCCATTCTCACAAGGTTGGATGCAGAGGTATCCATCTCCGCTTCCTCGTTATCAAGGACTGCATCATCCACGGTCTCCTCCCCCCAGCCACGTACAAGACCAGGGGTCCCCAAAAGGTCACCACTAGCCCCCTGGGAAGCCTGCTCCTGTTGGTCCTCCTCCTCCACAAAGCCACCTTCCTCCTCTGACTCCACTTCTGACACCTCTCCCTGCGTTGCAGCAGGTGCCTGGGTTCGTTCTGGTGATTCCGACCAGAAATCGTGCGCTTCCTGCTCCTCGTCACGCTGGTCTACAGCCTCATCTGTCACTCGTCGCACGGCACGCTCCAGGAAGAAAGCAAAGGGTATTAGGTCGCTGATGGTGCCTTCGGTGCGACTGACCATATTTGTAACCTCTTCAAAAGGGCGCATGAGCCTGCAGGCATCGCGCATAAGCACCCAGTAACGGGGTAAAAAAATCCCCAGCTCTGCAGATCCAGTCCTACCACCCAGTTCAAACAGGTATTCGTTGACGGCTCTTTGTTGTTGCAGCAGACGTTCCAACATGAGGAGCGTTGAATTCCAGCGAGTCTGGCTGTCGCAAATCAAACGCCTAACTGGCATGTTGTACCGCTGCTGAATGTCAGCAAGGCGTGCCATGGCTGTGTAGGACCGTCTGAAATGGGCCGACACCTTCCTGGACTGCCTGAGAACGTCCTGGAATCCTGGGTACTTTGAGACAAAACGTTGTACTATTAAATTCAGAACATGTGCCATGCAGGGCACATGTGTTAAATTGCCCAGTCTCAGTGCTGCCAACAGATTGCTTCCATTGTCACACACCACTTTTCCGATCTTCAGTTGGTGTGGGGTCAGCCACCGATCAGCCTGTGACTGCAGAGATGACAGGAGTACAGATCCGGTATGGTTTTTGCTTTCCAGGCACGTCATCCCCAAGACAGCATGACAACGGCGTACCTGGCACGTCGAATAGCCTAGGGGGAGCTGGGGGTGCACTGGTGTGGAGGAGGAGGACCCAGCAGCAGAGGACGAAGAAGAGGAAGAAGACGAGGTAGAGAGCGAAGGAGGAGTAGAGGTGGTGGCAGAACCGCGTGCAATCCGTGGCGGTGACACCAACTCCACTGTCGTTGTTGAGCTACACATTCCCTGCTTCCCAGCCATTACCAAGTTCACCCAGTGGGCAGTGTAGGTGACATACCTGCCCTGACCATGCTTGGAGGACCATGCGTCAGTAGTCATATGGACCTTTGGCCCAACACTAAGTGACAGAGATGCGGTGACTTGGCTCTGCACATGGTGGTACAGGTGTGGTATTCCCTTTTTTGAAAAAAAATTGCGGCTGGGTACCTTCCACTGCGGTGTCCCAATTGCTACAAATTTGCGGAAGGCCTCAGAGTCCACCAGCTGGTATGGTAAAAACTGGTGGGCTAAGAGTGCGGACAAGCCAGCTGTCAGACGCCGGGCAAGGGGGTGCCTCGCAGACATTGGCTTCTTACGCTCAAACATGGCCCTCACAGAAACTTGGCTGGGGGCAGATGACTGGGAATGGGAACTGGTGGTCAAGGTGGAAGGCGGAGTGGAGGGTGGTTCAGACGGGTGAAGGACAGCAGAGGTAGAGCAGTAAGATGCTGGACCAGAAGGAGGGTGGCTTTTAGTTTGCCTGTTGCCTTTGAGGTGTTGCTCCCAAAGTGCTTTGTGCTTGCCGTTCATGTGCCTTCGCATAGAAGTTGTACCTATGTGGCTGTTGGGCTTCCCAAGACTCAGTTTCTGACTGCACTCATTGCAAATGACAACGCTTTTGTCAGAGGCAAACACATTAAAAAAATCCCACACTGCTGACCTTTTTGAGGATGGCAATCTGGCGGTAACAGTAGAAGTCGGCGGCGTTGGCGGCAATGGCGGGTGCGTTGGCCGGCTGACCACAGGTGCCGATACATGTTGTTGCCCTACTGTTCCCTGCGAGCTGTCCTCCCTGCTTCTTCTAAGTCTTATTCTCCTCCTGCCTCTCTGACTCTCCGTCTCTCCATCTGAACTATCCTCCTCTTGCTCTCTTCTACTGGGCACCCATAAAACATCAATCTCCTCATCCTCATTCTCCTCAGATGCATCAATTTCTTCTACCAGCTCACAGAAGGAAGCAGCAGCGGGGACCTCCTCGTCATCACTCATTATGTCCATCTCTGTTGTGTTCTCTGCCAGAATTAAATCTGGTGTAACGTCCTCATCTCCTTCATCTTCTTCTGCCAATAATGGTTGCGCATCACTCAGTTCAAGAAACTCATGTGAAAATAACTCCTCTGACTCCAGTGAAGAAGGGGCGCCGGTGGTGGAGGAAGTGTTACGTGGGGTGCCCATAGCAGTGGAGGATGAGGATGTTGTGGTAAAGTTAGAAACGGTAGAGGATGGGGTGTGCTGTGTAAGCCAGTCAACTACCTCTTCAGCATTTTGGGAGTTCAGGGTCATTGCCTTTTTAAAACTGGGCAATTTCCTAGGCCCACAGGATAGCATAGCAGCATGGCCCCTAGTGCCTCTGCGTGGCGGCCTGCCTTTGCCTGGCATTATTTTTAAAACAACAACAACAACAACTCAGGTGGTGTTTCTAGAGACGGTATTATTATTGATATTTAGACAGAATGTGAACAAGCTCACACAGCTAAGTGGCAGTGGTTTGAAAATGAAGAAGAAGAACACACTGGGCAAACAAGGCCTACAAGGTCAACGTATACACTACTACAGCAGTGGATACGGAATATATTATTGCTGCCTGAAAAACGTCACTCGGGTGGTGTTTCTAGAGACGGTACTATTATTGATATTTAGACAGAATGTGAACAAGCTCACACAGCTAGATGGTTGTTGTTTGAAAATGAAGAACACACTGAGCAAATAATGCCTACAAGGTTAACGTATACACTACGACAGCAGTGGATACGGAATATATTATTGCTGCCTGAAAAACGTCACTCGGGTGGTGTTTCTAGAGACGGTATTATTATTGATATTTAGACAGAATGTGAACAAGCTCACACAGCTAGATGGTTGTTGTTTGAAAATGAAGAACACACTGAGCAAATAATGCCTACAAGGTTAACGTATACACTACGACAGCAGTGGATACGGAATATATTATTGCTGCCTGAAAAACGTCACTCGGGTGGTGTTTCTAGAGACGGTATTATTATTGATATTTAGACAGAATGTGAACAAGCTCACACAGCTAGATGGTTGTTGTTTGAAAATGAAGAACACACTGAGCAAATAATGCCTGCAAGGTTAACGTATACACTACTACAGCAGTGGATACGGAATATATTATTGCTGCCTGAAAAACGTCACTCGGGTGGTGTTTCTAGAGACGGTATTATTATTGATATTTAGACAGAATGTGAACAAGCTCACACAGCTAGATGGAAGTTGTTTGAAAATGAAGAAGAAGAACACACTGGGCAAACAAGGCCTACAAGGTCAACGTATACACTACTACAGCAGTGGATACGGAATATATTATTGCTGCCTGAAAAACGTCACTCGGGTGGTGTTTCTAGAGACGGTACTATTATTGATATTTAGACAGAATGTGAACAAGCTCACACAGCTAGATGGTTGTTGTTTGAAAATGAAGAACACACTAGGGATGTAGCGAACCGCCGCCGATGTGTTCGCGAACGCCGTTCGCGAACACCGGCAAAAAATGCGGACAGTTCGCGAACAGTTCGCGAACTTCGAACATCCGAAAATCGTTCGATTCGAACGATCGAAGGATTTTAATCGTTCGATCGAAGGATTTTCATTCGACTCGAACGATCGAAGCCATTCGATCGAATGATTTCATTCAATCCAATGGCTTCGATCGTTCGATTCGAACGAAAATCCTTCGATTTTAGCGGTCGAAGGAATCGAATGGTCGAATGGTCGAACGATTTTTGTACGAATCGAACGCAAACTCGTATTGGCGAACGTCGCGCGACGTTCGCGAACATTCGGCGGACGCAAACAGTCGAAGTTCGCGCGAACTAGTTCGCCGGCAAACTGTTCGCTACATCCCTAGAACACACTGAGCAAATAATGCCTACAAGGTTAACGTATACACTACTACAGCAGTGGATACAGAATATATTATTGCTGCCTGAAAAACGTCACTCGGGTGGTGTTTCTAGAGACGGTATTATTATTGATATTTAGACAGAATGTGAACAAGCTCACACAGCTAGATGGTTGTTGTTTGAAAATGAAGAACACACTGAGCAAATAATGCCTGCAAGGTTAACGTATACACTACTACAGCAATGGATACGGAATATATTATTGCTGCCTGAAAAACGTCACTCGGGTGGTGTTTCTAGAGACGGTATTATTATTGATATTTAGACAGAATGTGAACAAGCTCACACAGCTAGATGGAAGTTGTTTGAAAATGAAGAAGAAGAACACACTGGGCAAACAAGGCCTACAAGGTCAACGTATACACTACGACAGCAGTGGATACGGAATATATTATTGCTGCCTGAAAAACGTCACTCGGGTGGTGTTTCTAGAGACGGTACTATTATTGATATTTAGACAGAATGTGAACAAGCTCACACAGCTAGATGGTTGTTGTTTGAAAATGAAGAACACACTGAGCAAATAATGCCTACAAGGTTAACGTATACACTACGACAGCAGTGGATATGGAATATATTATTGCTGCCTGAAAAACGTCACTCGGGTGGTGTTTCTAGAGACGGTATTATTATTGATATTTAGACACAATGTGAACAAGCTCACACAGCTAGATGGTTGTTGTTTGAAAATGAAGAACACACTGAGCAAATAATGCCTGCAAGGTTAACGTATACACTACTACAGCAGTGGATACGGAATATATTATTGCTGCCTGAAAAACGTCACTCGGGTGGTGTTTCTAGAGACGGTATTATTATTGATATTTAGACAGAATGTGAACAAGCTCACACAGCTAGATGGAAGTTGTTTGAAAATGAAGAAGAAGAACACACTGGGCAAACAAGGCCTACAAGGTCAACGTATACACTACTACAGCAGTGGATACGGAATATATTATTGCTGCCTGAAAAACGTCACTCAGGTGGTGTTTCTAGAGACGGTACTATTATTGATATTTAGACAGAATGTGAACAAGCTCACACAGCTAGATGGTTGTTGTTTGAAAATGAAGAACACACTGAGCAAATAATGCCTACAAGGTTAACGTATACACTACTACAGCAGTGGATACGGAATATATTATTGCTGCCTGAAAAACGTCACTCGGGTGGTGTTTCTAGAGACGGTATTATTATTGATATTTAGACAGAATGTGAACAAGCTCACACAGCTAGATGGTTGTTGTTTGAAAATGAAGAACACACTGAGCAAATAATGCCTGCAAGGTTAACGTATACACTACTACAGCAGTGGATACGGAATATATTATTGCTGCCTGAAAAACGTCACTCGGGTGGTGTTTCTAGAGACGGTATTATTATTGATATTTAGACAGAATGTGAACAAGCTCACACAGCTAGATGGAAGTTGTTTGAAAATGAAGAAGAAGAACACACTGGGCAAACAAGGCCTACAAGGTCAACGTATACACTACTACAGCAGTGGATACGGAATATATTATTGCTGCCTGAAAAACGTCACTCGGGTGGTGTTTCTAGAGACGGTACTATTATTGATATTTAGACAGAATGTGAACAAGCTCACACAGCTAGATGGTTGTTGTTTGAAAATGAAGAACACACTGAGCAAATAATGCCTACAAGGTTAACGTATACACTACTACAGCAGTGGATACGGAATATATTATTGCTGCCTGAAAAACGTCACTCGGGTGGTGTTTCTAGAGACGGTATTATTATTGATATTTAGACAGAATGTGAACAAGCTCACACAGCTAGATGGTTGTTGTTTGAAAACGAAGAACACACTGAGCAAATAATGCCTACAAGGTTAACGTATACACTACTACAGCAGTGGATACGGAATATATTATTGCTGCCTGAAAAACGTCACTCGGGTGGTGTTTCTAGAGACGGTATTATCATTGATATTTAGACAGAATGTGAACAAGCTCACACAGCTAGATGGTTGTTGTTTGAAAATGAAGAACACACTGAGCAAATAATGCCTACAAGGTTAACGTATACACTACTACAGCAGTGGATACGGAATATATTATTGCTGCCTGAAAAACGTCACTCGGGTGGTGTTTCTAGAGACGGTACTATTATTGATATTTAGACAGAATGTGAACAAACTCACACAGCTAGATGGTTGTTGTTTGAAAATGAAAAACACACTGAGCAAATAATGCCTACAAGGTTAACGTATACACTACTACAGCAGTGGATACGGAATATATTATTGCTGCCTGAAAAACGTCACTCGGGTGGTGTTTCTAGAGACGGTATTATTATTGATATTTAGACAGAATGTGAACAAGCTCACACAGCTAGATGGTTGTTGTTTGAAAACGAAGAACACACTGAGCAAATAATGCCTACAAGGTTAACGTATACACTACTACAGCAGTGGATACGGAATATATTATTGCTGCCTGAAAAACGTCACTCGGGTGGTGTTTCTAGAGACGGTATTATCATTGATATTTAGACAGAATGTGAACAAGCTCACACAGCTAGATGGTTGTTGTTTGAAAATGAAGAACACACTGAGCAAATAATGCCTACAAGGTTAACGTATACACTACTACAGCAGTGGATACGGAATATATTATTGCTGCCTGAAAAACGTCACTCGGGTGGTGTTTCTAGAGACGGTACTATTATTGATATTTAGACAGAATGTGAACAAACTCACACAGCTAGATGGTTGTTGTTTGAAAATGAAAAACACACTGAGCAAATAATGCCTACAAGGTTAACGTATACACTACTACAGCAGTGGATACGGAATATATTATTGCTGCCTGAAAAACGTCACTCGGGTGGTGTTTCTAGAGACGGTACTATTATTGATATTTACACAGAATGTGAACAAGCTCACACAGCTAGATGGTTGTTGTTTGAAAATGAAGAACACACTGAGCAAATAATGCTTGCAAGTGCACTACTATTGGTGCACTACTATGAAGAACAGCAACAGCACTGTACACGTTAAAGAACAGTAAGATAAGTAAAAGAAAAAAAAAATATATGTATATTAAAAAAAATATTTTTCTCGGGTTGGTGCTGCTGAACTACTAGGAGCAGCACAGTAGCACACCAGTCCCACTCCCCAACACTGCTAGACTAATAGCACTGGGCTTATAGTAGCAACTAGCAAAGTAAAAAAACAAAAAAGAAAATAAAAGCAGTCCTTACAAGGACTATTGGGTTATTACAGCAGTCAGCAGATGAGATCAGAAGAGATCAGTGCCCACAGCAGGCAGCTACATACAGAGCACTGCAGTAGAAGGTAGATTACTAGCCAGCAAAGCTACCCTAAAATGTCCCTCAAATCCCTGCAGACTTCTGTCCCTCCAATACAGAGCAGTATCAAGTAGATTACTAGCCAGCAAACTTACTATCAACTGTCCCTCAAAGAAATCAGTGAAATCAGTAACAGCTCTCTCCCTACACTAGCTCTTGCAAGCACACACAGGCAGAATGAAAAAACGCTGCAGGGCTTCAGTTTATGTATGGAAGGGGAGTGGTCCAGGGGGTGTGGGGGTGGTCCAGGAGGGAGAGCTTCCTGATTGGCTGCCATGTATCTGCTGGTCTGGGGTGAGAGGTCAAAAAAAAGCGTCAGGTAAGGCGAACCCAAAATGGCGAACGTCGCGCAAGTTCGCCGGCGAACAGTCCGCGACATCCCTAGTGGGGTCATTCTGCACACTGTACTGTATAGGAACTGTAAGAAACTGTTGGAAATATCCCATGTCCTGTAGACTATATAGCTGAGGAACTGTAGGGAATATTCCATATCCTATAGACTATACAGCTGAGAAACTGTAGGGAATAATTTGTGTCCTTTAGACTATATAGCTGAGAAATTGTAGGGAATATCCCATGTCCTGTAGACTATATAGCTGAGAGACTGTAGGGAATATTCTATATCCTGTAGACTATTTAGCTGAGAAACTGTAGGGAATATCCTGTGTCCTTTAGACTATATAGCTGAGAAATTGTAGGGAATACCCCATGTCTTGTAGACTATATAACTGAGAAACTGTAGGGAATATCCTGTGTCCTGTTGACTATATAGCTGAGAAACTGTACGGAATATCCCATGTCCTGGGAAACTAGGGAATATGCCGTGTCCCATAGACTATATTGCTGAGGAACTGAAGGGAATATCCTGTGTCCGGTGTGTCCGGTACACTATATAAATGAGGAACTGTAGGGAATATCTTCTATTCTGTAGACTATATACTGTAGCTGAGAAACTGTAGGGAATATCCTGTAGTTTAGTGATCCCCAAGCTCTGTCTTAATCATTACCCTAGTGCTGAAAACATCACCGCACAACCCCTGTAACTGCGAGCCTCAAGACAATGTATGTAAACACGCGGAAGGCTCCACTCAAGGCAACTACTGTTAATAAAAGCTCTTTAAATAAATATTTGGTCTCTACCTGAATACGCAATTATGCCTGCCATATACACTTTCATTTGTAGAAACAGAATAATACATTAGCAAACAAATACATCTCTAGCGTTTATTCAGCCGTCACACACACACACACACACACATATATATATATATATATATATATATATATATATATATATATATATATATATATATATATTGCCTCTGAAGTACTTAAGGCATCTGTTACAGTCCTCCTTAATGTTTAAGAAAATAAAGACATCCAATTACCATTTCACATAATAAAGCGAGCGGTGACTAATGCAAGCAGAAATAGCTGCTGATAGACAAATAATATAAAAAACACATGAATAGCAAGTGTTATTACTGGGAATGAGTAGGGTGCTAGTGATACGTGAGACATGAAGGCTATTAGAATCACTCAGCGTCGTTCTCTTCCACCCACACCACCGACGAGGCTGGAATTAGAAAGGATACAGCTGGCAATTTAGATGGAGGCCATTCCGGCCCCAATTTCTATTTACTGAATGAGGTTTTCATTAATCCTAGCGGACCGAAAAATGAGGCCTGTCTGATTAAGAGGTTTCTATATTAGTGAGAAGGAACATGCTTCTCAGACATAATTCACAGTGAAGACGACAATAATAGCACTGACCTATATAGACTAAGTATAATGCTTCCGTTAACTGTGTTTTCCTATTTGTGGCAAGTAAACTCTCAGAAACAAAAAACTTTCCATGAGATTTCAAAGGCCTTCCTATGTTTTGTTGTATGTCTTCGCTAATAATAATAGTTAGGTGGCAACCATATCAGATTGACATATACGGCTGTTTTCAATTAGATTGTGGTGGATTATTTAGTTGGGCCCTTGTAATTCCTGACTGTGTATGGGTATTCGGACCTCTGGGCACACAAGGGCCTCCTCTTGTTGGATGAGCATATTGTTGAGTATCACCATAAAAAACGTATTCGACTCCACCCGACAGTGGCCACAGCAGTCAAGGCAATGTGCAGACGAGATATCCCAGTTTCTGGAAGAGAGATCTCCTAGAGGAACATAATCACAATGTGAGGATCAGTGAGATCCAGCTGACAGCATTACAGAGTAAGTAAAGAAGTATTTGGCTTCTCTATAGTAATATATTACAGTAATAATTAGGGATGGGCGAATTTGACCCGTTTAGTTTCCCCTAAAATTCGCCGCCGGCGAAATGTCGCCGACACCCATTAAAGTCTATGGGTCAAATTCACTAAGCAACGAAAATGCGCTAGCGACGCCTTCGCCGAAGTTTCGCCAGGGCGCCGCTAATTCACTAAAATCCGAAGTTGCGCTCAGTGAGGCGAACGGGAGCTAATTTGCGCTAGCGTTAATTTATCAAGCAAATCGAAGTTACGCTAGCGATGCCTAATTTGCATACGGCGCCAAGTTAAAGTTGAATGGACGTATATGTAGCAGCAAATACATTACATTACACAAGCCTGGAAAACCTTCATAAAATAAAATAAAAAAATTATTGTTATTTTGCCCTATACATGTGCCCACTGTATAGTTTAGGTGCCATATGTTAGGAAATGTAGGGGGAAAGGAGGGTACCCCCAAAAAAATGTACGATCTTTTTCAGTCTTAAAAAAGGAAAAGACGCCAGCGTTTTTCAACTTTTTTTGAAGCAAGCCCTATCTACTCTATTGCACTTCGTCTGGTCTCAGTTGGCAAGAAGGCAAGTCTGGCGCAAGCGTTAACGTTCATGAAAATCTGCAAGTTAGTGAATTAGCGTAGTTACGTCCCTTCACCATAGCGCAACTTTGCCTGGTGTAAGGGTGCGAAGTAGCGCTAGAGTAGGTCCATTTCGCTAGCGAATTTACGCTACCGTTAGCCACTTCACGCTTTAGTGAATTTGCCCCTCTGGGCGTCAAAAAAAATTTGTTGCGCGTCTTTTTTATTTTGACGCACGACGCCATACAAGTCTATGGGCGTCATTTTTTCAGCGAAACGAGGCGAAAAAATTCGCCCATCCCTAGTAATAATAGAAAACATTTTAAGGGTGCAGTGTCCCGTAGCATTCAGCTGCAGTTTTTCTTTAAAAGCAGATAGCTGTAAAAGTAGAATAGCAATCCCAGATTCTCTATATTTGCTGGATTTAAAAATGGTGTGAGAGCAGGGCAGGGAGTAGAGCTCTGAATCAGGTCAGGTAACTGCAGAATATATTTCAAAAAAAGAACTTACATTTCCGTATCCAAGACTCTCCCCTTATTCGGGCATACTCTTGCTTAACCTGGCACTTCCACGATTGGTCTCCACTTCAGTTAAATCATATGTCCCATACAACAAAAGTTAGGAAAGTGTCCTATAAGCAAGTCCGTTGTTTTTAAGGACAGCTTGGAAACAAAGTTTTTTTGGATTTTTATCTGTTGCTTACCAGACAGTTTCCTAACTGGGAAGGTACAGTAACTGCAGAATACCAGCAAAGTGGTTGGGCTTTGGGTACCTGGCTAAGCTGTGGTACTGGCCCACCCTTCCCTGAGGTTAATGTACAATTTTCATCTTTAACTATTTGATTAGGTTCTGATATGATGTCACTTCCAGGATCATAGTGAAGTCAGTTCTTGGGTCGTGGATCAAAAGGTAATCGTATTATTTGCCTGCCGGTTATGGTAGCAAGTCTAGATAAGGGAACATATTGGATGGTGGGTGCGGGTTGGGTTGCTGGTCAGCAGGTCTGGGTTGGAACGAGTCTACCCAACTGGATCCTCTAGAAGGGAGGGCACTTCATATGGGTTTCTAAACTTAGTAAATGTTGAATAATAACATTGTGGTTGGCTGCCTTGGGTCAATGGGTGCCCTGGGTAAGGTTGGAGCAAATATGTTGTAAGAACAGACTGCAGCCTCACCACTAATCAGAACAGGCCTTTGAGTTCTGGATAACAATCTCATAGGTGGCCCATTGATTGCCCTGCAGTTACATAAGTAGCAGACTCAGACTGGACATCACTGATTTACTCTAAATCAAGCTGGGGACCATGCATCCATATAGAAGCTGGGTCTCATCTCTGGTTATATTTGCTCATGCCCATGTATAGTGTTTTTTTTTCCAATGCAGAGGTCTTAACTTTCTATGCGTGGATGAAACAGAAGCAAATATTTATATGAGAAAGTCAGAAAAACATGTTGCTTCATTTTCAAGATTGAAAGCATCCTAAAATGTCTCCAGGGGTTAATGAGTAAGTCATTTCTGTCTCTTAGAATTCTGCCTGGGAATTGCTAAAAAGCTTTTTGGTACGGCACAACGATTGCACAGTGGCTGCAATTGATTTCAGGTTCTGCCACTTACTGAATACTGGCCTCTGAACTTTTAAAATACATTTCCCACTGATTAAGAAAGCATTGCATGTACTGAATAAATTTTACTTTCCAACTGCCTAAAAGATTCTGCCTGGTTCCTTAGTCCCCAGATATGACACATTAGCTTTATAAGATGTAGCCATGAGGGGCTACTGGAAGCTTTTGTTAAGTTCAGATACATATTAAGCCAAGTACACCCTTGCTAGAGGGTAAGAGATGTGAGATTCATTCAAAGCTCTGCAATTAAAGGAGAACTAAACCCCCCTGAGATATAATATTCCCCTCAACTGCCCTCAATCTACCTCCTTTACCTCTCTCTCCCCACACAATGTATTACGTAGAGTAGCGCTACTCTTTGGAATCCTGAGCTCAAAAAAGCAGAGTGACGCAGCTGAGTCCCTCGGCGCCATCTTCTTTCCATTTGTATCCTCTTTGGGTCTGTAGAACGACACTGAACCTGCAGGCGCATGCGCAGTCAGGAATCCACTTCAACTGCACATACACCTTCAGGTTCAGTGTCGTTCTACAGACCCAAAGAGGATACAAATGGAAAGAAGATGGTGCAGAGGGAGTCTGCTCTGTTTCTTGGACTCAGTATTCCAAATTGGGTTGGGTTTTCATTTGGAGGGGTTAACCTTGATGGACTTTGTCTTTTTCAACCTGATTTAACTACAGTATGTAACTATATAAATAGGCGCTAAAATAGGTTATTCACTGTGCAGGGAGGGAGAGGTAAAGGGGGCAGATCAAGGGCAGTTGAGAGGGCTGTTATATCTCTGGGGTTTTAGTTCTCCTTTAAGGCAGAGTCACTATTGGGGAGCCCTAAGAATTTTTGTAATGGGGCTTAGTTATACCACTGAGGGCAATGAATGAGTGGGATTGGAGTAAAGCACAAGGCAGTCCTGTATTAAAGGACTTAAATAGGGCATTACACCCACTGCAGCTTGAACTGATGTGCAAACTAGGGGACTTTCCATATGCTACCCACCCCCTGCCTGCCATGTTGCTATCAGTGACTACTAAAATAGTCACCAATCACCATTGGTTTGGCTCTGTCTTCTCCGAATCAAGCTTTATGAATGCTCTCAAACAATGTTTTATCAATGTATGAATAATCAAGAAATACCTGAGACTGCCTGTTAATAACCCAGCTCTGCTCGCAAGTTGATGTGCTCAGCAGGAGAATGGAAAAGCATGAATAAAATGATCCTTGTAATATTCCAAGTAATTAATAACGTGGCACTTCATCAGTGTTTCAATTATTATTTTTTTTTTGCTTTCCCAATTCTGAGCTTTTTATTGTCATGAGCCCAAATCTTTCGCTGATTTGCTTTTACTTGTGTCTTGGGAATAGTGAGCAAATAATCAAGGAAAATCTATCTAGTCATTTGTTTGGGTTGGGGCGACAGCGCTGCTAACATTACATATTAATGTCATTTCTGTTGTTTTTTTTCTTGCAAGACATTATAAATATTGAGGCTAACCCTTATCAGATCCCTTGGACAGAAGACATTTTTATTTATAGTGGAATTCTCCCCTAGGAGCCTTCTCAAAATGTGTTTGACCCCTTTCCAGCTCTGCTAGATTTCTCAGGTTGCTTTAGAGACCTACACATTAAAGTGATGCTTTTTAGACATTGTTAACAGCAGAGTCGTTTCAGTAATGAATATTGGCATGAATATGAAACATATGTGCTCAGTTGTTTTTAATTGCAATTAGGTTGCTTTGAAATGTGAGCAATATTTAGTAGCTGTTTCTGTCATTTTGTCTAGCCCCACCAAAGATGGAGTTAATGTGACAGACATCAAGCCTCACCGTTGCTTTTGTTATTTTTTTAAAGGTCAACAGACGCTCAAGCAACTCATGTTTCTGCTACTTTTGAACAGTTTAGCCGTGTCCCAGGCCCCATTCGTTTTAGCTTCTCATCATATTGAGAAGACAAAAGTCCCCCTCTATATGGCCAGGTGGAAGTTGAGGAGGTGAGTCAAATTAATATAAAGATATGTAAGTCCAAAGAGTATATTTTATAGGAAAACTGTAACCCTCAACGCTTACCTTACAAAATGTGGGTGCCATTAATTCTGAACCAAATGAATGATTTATTCGCAGTGCAAAAATATGTCCCGTGGACAACAGAGGGTGCAGCAAATGGAAGACAAGGGGTATAACAAGGGTACAAAGTTGTTCAACGGCCCAAACACCCACATACTTAGAGGTTAGAACTTGTGAAAGATTAGTCTCACCACTCAGACACATTCATGTAATGGATCCCCACTGGTGAAAGCTCCCTTTCCAGTCTGTGGTCCTCACACATAGTCAGGTGATGCCTTGGAGAACTAACTCTACACTACTACTCCTTGGTTGAGCCTACATGTGTGAAACTGCTATCCAGTATCTTTTCTCTGACTTCTCTAAGGAGACTGGTCTCCTTAGGGTCACAAAGTTTGATACTGGAACCTTAAACTCTAGGCTTTCAATGCTTCAACCCCTCATAGTAGGTACTAGAGGACAAGTCATGTGTTCCTTCCCATTGGGAGGATAGGAACTAACAAGATTCCTAGGCTATGTGGGTAAACATCCCTACCACAGGGCAAAGCTAGGAGAACTGGGCCTTTCACAGTAGTAGGGGGAATTAACTCTTTGGGGCATTTGGGGAAAAACCTTGATTTTTTTTAATGAAAACTTCAGGCAACTGAGGTCCCCATATCAAGGTATTCATCTTGCAATCTTGTAATAAAAACCTGTTTATTGAGCATATCAAAGTTTTTTAAACTCCCTTTTCCACTTCTTCCTAAATCTAATTATGTCCAACAAAGAACATTTTTATACTGGTCTGAGAGAGAGAAACAAACAGCTTGTCCTCTTCAATGGAGTCATTATAGTGCACACTCAATGGGGATAACCCAGGGACACAACAACTGTCAGATCAGAACAGTTTGTAGAAAACCCATTGGCTTCTCTTGAGTAGGGATGAGTGAAAATTTGCGAAACATTAAAGTCAATGGGTATTTTTTGCAGCAACATTTTTTTGTGATTGCTACACTTCATAAATCTCTAGTTTTTTGTGTTTTAGAGAAATAAAAAAAAATATTTTCAGAGAAAATGTTTGATCAAAATGCAGATTTTAGTAAATAGGCCCTAAAATACAACAATTGGCAACATATAATTCCAAAATGGAATGGGGAAAATTCAGGCTAATAGTATTCCTCATGAACACAAGTATACCCTACTTTTACCAGGAAAAATAAGAAAAGCATCTGTTGTAAGATTCAGAATGACAGTTTATTCAACTGTCAACAGGATATAATTACCTCATCACCATCTATAAGCTGAACTGTCAATTAAACAATCAGTTATGTTAAGAAAACATAAAGGTTGATTAGGGGTCAATTGTTATACATTGATTTGACAGCAATTATGTTGCTGCAACAAAATTATCCGTGCAATTTAGCGTTAGGGGAAAAGCATACACAGTGGTGCAGATTTATTAATGTCGATTAAAGTCTCTAGATGTAAAAATCTTATATGGGAAGGGAAGATATGCGTAAAAAAAAAGTTTGCTGTTAAGCAAAGAAAAAAAATGATCTTGACAAGTCTGATACAAGATGGTGCAACTTAATTAAGCTGCAATGTAACCCCCCAAGATGGTCTTCCACTCACCATTGGAAAAAGAACTAATAAGATAGAAAAAAATAAAGTCATAATGTTGTGACATATTTCTTCATATAAAATGAATAAGTAAAATACCAAAGACTGTAGGACAACAGGTCACTAGAAATTAAAATTCCTTGTTAATATGGCCTCCTAACATACAGTAATTGTGCCTCCTATATCAATGTTTCCTTGATAAAATGATGGAAAACGCAGATGAGCTTGGACAGCTCCCTTTATGGTTGTGTTAGTAAACTTACTAATGGGCTTATTTAGGAATTCAAGGCCAAGAAAAAAGTAGCGCACAGAACTGTGAAAGCGTAAACACTATCTTCTATCTTCTGCCTAGCACCAACATTGAAGCAACTCAACCAGCACTCATGAACTTGTGAATAAGGTTCAAAGTACAGAGTCCATAGACACAAGGGAGTCCTAGAATTAACACCTGCATGTTCTGCATATACTGTACATATGATTTGCCCTAGTGAATGGCATGCCCTAGTGGTTTTTTGGAAGAGGTGATGATGGGCTCAAGCTTAAAAAAAAAAATATATATATATATATATATATATATATATATATAAAATGCAGGGATTGACAGCACTCCAAGGAAATACATCAAGTCAATAGTTCAAATGAAAGTGGAGATTTATTGGTGATCCAACATTTCGACTCCGCACAGGAGCCTTTGTCAGGATAAGAAAAGCAGTGCACAAGTGTTTGGGGGTTTAAATAGGGTAAAAAATGGCTCCAAGACACCTGTATACGATGCCTGTCACTCATCGTTTGTTATGCAAAGCAGTATATACATGTGGATACAAAGGCAAATGTTTTTATCCATGTTAGGTATGCCCCTTTGTATGGGAGAGTTCTGCTTATACACAGGGTGCGTCCTACTGTAACCCCACATTATTCTGATGTGTAGCGAGCTACCCGTCCTATTGCAGACTCATTGCACCCCTGCTTAATGTTTTTAAAAATTAGTGGTGAGCACAAAGTTCCCTTGTTTGTATACAGGAGCAGTGGCCATCTCCATGTTGTAGAACCCATCGTTCAGGTGATCCGACTGGTGGAAAATAAAAGGGCAACCAAGTTTGGGAGTTTTACTCTTGAAAGCAGCAAGTAATTTGCAAGTAACTTTGTCCCTGTGTATAATGTATAATGAAGCAATATAATTCTTAATTAATCAGATTAAAATTGAGCGTAGGACTGGCCAGATATGGGATGACTTTGATGTAGTTGTTCAGCTTAATATATGGACAAAAAATCCCTGTTTTGCTGAAAGGTTAAGGCATTTTTTGTAAGCTTAAAGGAGAAGGAAGGTTGTTTCACAATTGGGGGTGCCAAATGTTAGGCACCCCCAATTGAATGTATTTACTTACCTGAAACCCCGGGCCGGTGCTCCTATCAGCAGAAAACGGCCCAGGCCCGGGGTTATACCAGTGAGCTTCATGGAGCGATCAACTTCCGGCTTATTCTTTCTTCAAATTTCCCGGGGCAGACACAGGTGCAGTAGAATGAAATAGCCGAGTTTTTAGTAAAAGTTTGGCTTTTCACTCTAATGCTCATGTGTGAGAAGAAAGAAGGAGCAAGAAGAAGATCGCTCCGTGGTGCTCACTGGTATAACCCCGGGCCTAACATTCGGCACCCCCAAGTGTGAAACGACTTTCCTTCTCCTTTAAAGCACAACATGTCTCAATGTCTTAAATATATTGTTAATGTGTTGAGTGCAGAGGACCTCTTGTACTTGTCGATATGAATTTTGTGGCCACAGCCTCATTGCAGCCCCGCTTAATGGTTTAAAAATTATTGGTAAGCACAACTTTCCATCTCAGACCTTTATTAAAACCCGAGTTCTTGGATTTCGCTACTTGAAGCTCACAATATATATATATATATATACTGTATATACATACAGGTATGGGACCTGTTATCTGGAATGCATGGGACCTGGGGGGTTTTCGGATAACAGATTTTTTTGTAATTTTGATCTTCATACCTTAAGCCTACTAGAAAATCATGTAAACATTAAATAAACCCAATAGTCTGGTTTTGCTTCCAATAAGGATTAATTATATCTTAGTTTAGATCAAGTACAAGCTACTGTTTTATTATTACAGAGAAAAAGGAAATAATTTCTAAAAATTATTTGGATAAAATGGAGTCTATGGGGCAAATTCACTAACATTCGTAGTTTCGCCAGGCGCAACTTCGCCGCGATTCGCCGCACTTCGCCAGGCATTGCTTTGCCAGTGCTCCGCAAATTCACTAAAATCCGAAATTGCGCACAGGGGTAGCGTAAGATTGCGAAGTTGCGCTAGCGTTGATTCGCTAAGTGAAGCGAAGTTACGCTAGCGAAGGCTAATTTGCATACGGCGCCAAATTCAAATTTCAATGGAGGAATATGTATCAGCACTACAAATGGCTAGAAAACCTTCAAAACATCAAATATAAATGTTATTTTGCCCTACACATGTGCCCACTGTCTAGGTAAGTTGCCATGAGTCAGGAAATGTAGGGGGGAAGGAGGGGAGCCCCAAAAACAATTTCGATCTTTTTCAGCCTATCACCCATAATGTAGAAAACGCGCCAGCATTTTTTGGGACTAGGAAAAATTTTTGACTTTTTTTGAAACAATCCCTATCTACTCTATTGCGCTTCGCCTGGTCTGAGGTGGCGAAGGAAGTCTAGCGTAAAAGGTAGCGTTCAGTACACTGCGCGCATTAGTGAATTTGCGTAGTTACGTCGCTAGCGAAACTTCGCCAGACGTAAGGGTGCGAAGTAACACTAGCGAAACTACGCCAGCGTTCGTTAGTGAATTTGCGCGGTAACGAATTAACGCTAGCGTTCGGCGCTTCGGCGCTTAGTGAATTTGCCCATATGAGAGATGGCCTTTCCATAATTCGGATATATATATATATATATATATTCTGTAATATCCAGGAAGACCAAACAATACTTAATAACTGCTCAGAGCATCAAAAGTACAAGTGGTGGTACATAACCACATAAGTGTATTTGCAAAAAAACAAACAAATATGGAATTGTTGGTAGGGTTATACGAAACTCATTCTTCTGTTAATTGTTTCTCTAAACCAGGGGTCCCCATCCTTTTTTTACTGTGAGCCACATTCAAATGTCATAATTGTTGGGGAACCACACAAACAAGATACAATTCGTTGGGGATGCCAAATAAGGGCTAATTGATAGTCCCATGTAGACTGCTAGCCTGCAGGAGTCTCTGTTGGAGTAAACCTGTCTTCATGCCTCCAAAACCTGAATTTAAGCCAATAAAAAGAATCCAAAAACTATTTCAGTCTGCTCATAGCTATGAACAAAAGATTAGATTTATTTATACTAAATATAAATCCTTATTTTTACTTTCTTATTACAATTTAACAATTGGGTCCTGAATGGCATCATCAATCTACTTGCTGCACACCCGCTGCCCATTTATTTGCTTCTTGTTTATGTTTCCATTAGGAACTGGTTTGATGTTCAATTCATTAGCATTCAGCAAGTTATAGTTACATTAATCACAGGCAATAAATGTAACCATATTTATTTTCTTGTAAGATTCTCCTTAGTGCCTTCATAATTGTACTCTCTTTCTATTCGCCGCACAGTCCATTAGCTAAAAATCCCCTTAGACTTTTTTTTAGGTTTTTATAGTGGGACTGTGTTCAGAGCAGAGACTTATGTAGCTGCAGATACATCAAAGCAGATTTAGAAACAGGCATAAAGGGGAAGTTCATCTTTAAATTAGCTTTTAGTATGCCTTAGCCATTCTGAGGCAGTTTTCAATAGTTTTTCTTTTCCTACTTTCCTGTTTTTTTTTAAATCATTTGTTCTTCTGCAACTCTTTCAGAACACCCAACGAACGAAAAGAAAATATTCCTGAGACTAGCTTTTCTTGTTATTTTCCTTTTTGAAATACTTTTTAGTTGTATATAAAGAAGAAAAAAAAAACATGAACTTACCATTCCATACAAAGAAAATGGTTTACACAAAAAGGGGTCTCTGGCGTAGGTAAGAGAAGCCGTGACTGTGCCAGGAATGGGGAAGGTAGGAAACCAGAAGAATTGTGGGTATTGGACAGGGATTGATGCATGGTAGGAAATTAAGACAGAGGAGGCGGTAATTTAGTGGGTCAGAGTTAGCGCAGGCTTTTTAGTTGTGGCCAGTTATGGACAGTATCCCACCCAGACTGGAATTGGGGCATGGTTTTAGGGTTACTTTATGAAAACTTGCCAGGGTGAAGGAGAGGCCCTAGTGTTGGTACGTGGGCACTAGTTATATATGGGCCAGCCCGATACCCACGGGACCCGCAAGTTGGGCGGGTTCTCACCCCCATTTGCGGGTTGCAGGCGGGTCCAGGTTGAGTTCTTCTTCCTGCTCTCACCGCCACCTTACACTGCCGGCTTCCGACTTCTGGCTTCTTTTTTTTATAGATGCGCTCCTGCCTGCCCTGCCCCTTTTGTGATGTCATCCATGGGGCAGCGTGGATCTATATGTATGGCACATACAGGAATCATAGGGCAGTCAGCGTATGACACACAGGGAGCATAGGGCAGGCAGAGTACGACACACACATGGAGCATAGGTCAAGCAGAGTATGACACACACATGGGGCATGGGGCAGGCCGAGTATGGCACACACAGGGAGCATAGGGCAGGCAGAGTATGGCACACACAGAGAGCATAGGGCAGGCAGAGTATGAAACACACAGGGAGCATAGGGCAGGCAGAGTATGGCACATACAGTGTAAATGTATCATGTAGAAAATGAAGGTTCACTGGAGAGCAGATGAGTTACATTTCTTAAAGTAATTTTATTCAAGATGCATAGCACACAAGGAGCATAGGTCAGGCAGAGTATGGTACACACAGGCATAGGGCAGGCAGAGTATGGCAATCCGAAGCTATACAGTACAGGGAGATCTGTCGCCCACAGAAGAGGAGATTTGTCGCTGGGCGACTAATCTCCCGATCTGCCATCACCCTGATACATGGTAAGCAGACACAGCAGGCAGACTTTTATGTGGGGGCCACACAAGGGGGGGGGGGTTGCAGGCTGCCAGTTGGGCAGCACTGAAATTATTTTTAAATTGGACAATGTGGTTAGTAGACTTAACATATTTTGGAGCTATCTGAATAATGGATCCCATATCTGTAAGATACACAATTCATTGACTGATGTGACACAGCTGACATTGACAAGTACCAATGACATCACTAAGCAGAGTTTATAAAGAGATAAAGGTATGGGATTTGTTATCCAGAATCCTGTTTTGTAGAAAGATCCGAATTGCAGAAAGGCCGTCTCCTATAGACTCCATTTTATCCAAATAATCCAAATTTTTTAAAATGATTTCCTTTTTCTCTATAATAATAAAACAGTACCTAGTACTTGATCCCAACTTAGATATAATTAATCCTCATTGGAGGCAAAACCAACCTATTGAGTTTATTTAATATTTTCATGATTTTCTAGTAGATTTAAGTTACAGAGATCCAAATTACAAAAAGATCTCTTAAGCGGAAAACCCCAGGTCCCGAGCATTCCGGATAACAGGTCCCATATATATAGTCATGGGTTATTCAGGGCCCTTTTGTATCATAAGAATACAGTACGTTTAAATGTCTCCTACCCTCCAGAAATAAGTTAACCTCCTCTTTAGGACTGTTCTCCCCCATCTCACTGGACTTGGTTCAACAAATGTAATGCAGCAAGTTTAACAGAATATGATTCTCATGGGAGTAGTACTGATTAAGTCGAATACTTTGTACTTCAGTAGCCTTGGACTACTCCTCGGTGGCGTCACATTCAGACTTTCTGATTTACTGCAGAGCTCACCTGAACATAAATTACGGGCAGCTCACTATGCGGGAAGTTTGCCATTTTCTTCTTCTCGTTCATCGCCTCTGACACTGGAAATCTGGATCCGAGGAAACTTGTATTTATATTCCTTGACAATCTGTGTTTATTTTTTGAAGTTGGCAAATGCAGTAACAACCCAGCCATTAGCAAGGACAGCTGTGCATTTGCAGTAGTTAGTGCTCTGTAAGAAAAATGTTTTGTTTTGATTTACACATTGCACTTTGGTTTGCAAAATAAACTGGTTGGCTGACTAAGGTAATAGAATGCTTGATTCCTGCCAAGTCAAGGGTAAGGATATAAGGGAAGGTTCCTAATCCTGATCAATAAATGCAAATTAAGATAGAATATTACCATACTATAAAAGTAAAATCAAACATCTATACTGATAAATTCCAAAATGAGGAGAGCACTCAAAAGTAGCAAAAATATGCTGTGGTTACATTTATTCAAGGCCACTACACAACATGTTTTTTTCACCCAGATGAAAATTTTGGTCGTGTAGTGGCCTTAAATAAATGTAACCAGAGCATATTTTTGTTACTTTTGAGTGCTCTCCTCATTTTGGAATTTATCAGTATATATGTTGGGATATTGGTATATCCGGAAGAGGATTTGATGCATTCGATAACACAGCTAAGGCAGTGCGGAGAACGTTTTTGATTACTCTAAAATCAAACTTCTACTTGGTTCCTATGGGTTATTAGACTTATCTGTTATACCCTAGTCTTATAGTGATCATAAATTATAAGTTGACTTAAAGGTTAACATGATCATTTTATCTCTCAATCCCTTAACCTCTGCACCAACCAAATTGCTGGATATTGTCCAATGTGACGATTCACACAAATGGGCAGATCACAGTTACCATAAAAGAACAGCAGTGATAGAACGAAGTGATAACAAGCAGTGACCGCTCTTACCTTCAGAGGGCATTCTTATTCTAGACATACAAATCCATCAGAAACTATTCCTCAAAGTGATCGTATATACACCTCTGGTTGAGAAGCAAAAATGATAAACTGCACAAGCAAATCTGTTCATCTGATCATCTGCTTTAGTAAACAAGTAGTAAAGGCTATAAAAAGCATAATAATGAGGTACTGCATTCTCCAGTTTTACAGAAGGACCAAGGGGCTTAGGCACTTAAGGCATGGGTGACTGTTTGTAGCTTCCCTACCTCCTGACCCTCTATACCAGAGGTTCCCAATTTTTTTTTTTCCTGTGAGTAGTGATGGGCGAATTTGTCCTGTTTCGATTTGCCAAAAAATTGCGAATTTCCTGCGAAATTCGCAAAACAGCAAATAATTCAAAGTCAATGAGCATCCAGATAATGTTGTCGCATTTTAACATGAGAGACTTTTCCAAGGGCGTCCAAAATGTATTTGAATTTCTACGGCCGTTTCACAAATTTATTCACCAGCGGCGAAATGCCTAATTTATTCACCCATCACTACCTGTGAGCCACATTCAAATGTAAAAGGAGTTGGGGAGCAACACAAGCATGAAAAAATCCCTTGTGGCACCAAATAAGGGCTGTGATTGGCCATTTGGTAGCCCCTATGTGAACTGGCAATTTACAGGAGACTCTACTTGGCAGTATGCAATTAAAATTTGCTTCCAAACTTGAGACTCAACTTGGCAGTATGCAATTAAAATTTGCTTCCAAACTTGAGACTCAACTTGGCAGTATGCAATTAAAATGTGCTTTCAAGATCGGAATTCAAATACAATCACCTTCTCTGAGGTCACTGAGAGCAACATCCAAGGGGTAGGAGAGCAAGATGTTGCTCACAAGCTACTGGTTGGAGTTCACTGTTCTATACCATTATCCCTGTAATTAAGAGTAAAGGTGGCCATACACGGGCCGATAAAAGCTGCCGACAGACCGAGTCGGCAGCTTATTGCCCGTGTATGGGGGGCCCCGACAGGCTTCCCCGATCGAGATCTGGCCAAAAGTTGGCCAGATCTCGATCGGATGGGACTAAAAATTCCGTCGGATCGCGGCCACATCTATTCGTTGATGCGTTCCCGCGATTCGACCGCCCGTTCCCGTTCGCTAGGATCCGATTGTTGGGCCCTAGGCCCACGATTGGATCAGCCCGATATTGCCCACCTCAAGGTGGGCATATCGGAGAGAGATTCGCTCGTTTGGCGACATCGCGGATCTCTTGTATGGCCACCTTTAGGGGTGGACACTGACCAGGTGGACTTACAGTAGGCTCCTCAAATAATGTGCTGCTGTGCATATGTTCTCAAATGACTCCCCTCCTTATCAAAAATAGCAGAACCCTAGACCTCTGCTGCCTACCCCTAATTCTGGACCAGGTAATTTAGAAATGGTGTGGAACTCATCTCCAACCAAGGTGCAGCTTTTGATACAACTCAGATGTATTTGCTGTTAAGGTACAGAAAATGATATAATGTATTCACTACCTGTTTGCTTCTGCTAATTTTATTAGGGACCCTGGTGACCATGCTTGGACAACCTTACCTGCCTATTCTTACATAGCTCTGACCAAACCAACTGTTTTGGGGATCTAATGAATGTAGCCGTTATAATGGATTGGTGCCAGTAAGCTGTAACCATGTATAAAGAGACAGACAGATCATCTGTAAACCAAACATAATCTTCAGAATGTAATTTTAATGCATTTTTATTATAAGCGGCTAATTGAAAATTAACAGTGAGCTTGGTCTAGATGTGTTACAATAGCCTGTTCGTTTCTGCAAACGTTCTTGGTTTTAATAGTAGACCATGACACGACAGCTGTTTAATTAAAATCCAATCACATTAAATACAGGTGAGTGCATACCTGGTTTCAATGTCTGCATTTTTATCATCATAAAGACATTTTATGAATTTTGAATTTCATCACGGCTATATTTAAAGGTTTCTTGAAGGTGGATAAAAAAAATGAACTGTAAAAAGGGATGAACTTAAGAACAAGACAGTAGAGGAAAGACAATGGTTTGAAAATTATATGGGGAACATATAAAACTTCAAGAATTTTCTGCCATACAACAGAATTGTGTCAATAAACGCGAAGATTGTGTATTTTTTTCGAAATCAAGTTTTCCAAATGTGAATTTTTCGAGATTTATTTAACAACCATCTTGAAAACTCAAATGGAAAATTCTATAGAAGCCAATATGATGGGCATTTTCAACATTCAATTTTTTTATTTATCGATGTTATTTTTAAATTCTTTATTTTAAATTTTGCAAAAGGAAATGGGATACAGAAAAAAAAGGGAACTGGGTAAGTAGTAGGTAAGTATGCGAAATTCGAATTCAAAAAGACCAACCAAAATTAAGTCAAAGTTTTTTTTTGGTCGAATAGGTCTGTCTTCAAATGAATCGGTCCGTAATTGGCCGAATTCAAATCGTACGAATCGAAGGAATAGCGCATTCGATCGAACTCTATTCAACGTTTTTCCAAAAAAATTACATTTTTCAAAGTCCACCAATTGACTCCAAGTAGGTTCTAGGAGGTCCCCCATAGGTTTTAGATAGCGAATGGTTGAAGTCGAATTTTTAAAGAGACAGTACAAGATAAATTTCGATATTCTAATTTTTGAATCTTTTGCAAAATTTTTTTTACACAAAAATAGCTCGACATTCAATTCGAAAATTCACCTCGACCTTTGAGAAATCTACCACTTAACATCTTGACAGCGTAATATGGCACCCAATTACAACTTGAATATTCCCTTTCACCGTTTTACCCAAATACAATCAATGTTTTCAGTATGATATGTCTACCACATTATATCTAAGAAATTATTGATTTTATGAAATGTATCCATGGGGATCATCTTTCCCAAAACTGAACACTTTTAACACTTTTATTATGTATTATCTAAGTGATTTCTTCCATTTGTTTAATATCCTCAACAGAGGAAAAGCCAATCTACTATCCTGGGAGCCTCTGTTGACCTCCATTTTTTTGGTATAAGACATTTAGCTGCATGCAACATTTGCAGGGTAAGGGGATTAGAAATAACTTTATCCTCCATGATTGAATAATTCAATAGAATTTGAATTTGATTATTAATATCCAAACCAGAGTTAGTAAATCGATTTTTTTTTTAAACATAGGAATTTGTAAAAATGAATGCAACAATGGGAATTTATTTACAGATGAATAACTTAGGCACGCAATCGTCAGTAACAATCGTCAGAAAAACGGTCGCGTTAGAAAATTGATAGATCAGCCTCCCACATGCTCCACTTCTAAATGAGTACCATTCTTACAGCCCCGTTAAAAAATGGTATGCATTTTGTCCGTTTTAATTCAATAAATAATAAAGATTAAACTGGATTTATTTGGGAATAGGAAATATGTGTATATTATTCCATAAATCTTTTTCTTAAAAATGAGAAAAAAAAATAGTTCAGCAATAACCATAACTGTTAATCATTTCTCTTAAATATTTCCCTTACTTAAATGGCACCAATCATAACTAAAATCATTTCCTAAGTAAATACACTATGTGAAAGTTCAAGAAATCCGATTTTTAAAACAGTTAGAATTGTTTGTATAATGTAAATGATCAGCTCACTATTCCTTCTGCAAGATCTCCCCTGCAGTTCTAGCTGAGGCAGCCATCTTGGATTTCACTGGCTCCTCCTACCTATATCTTCCCAGCCAACTGCAGCTCTGAAATCTCGCACATGCTCAGTTGAAATTCCTTGTTGCTTATCAACCCTTCTAAGCTATTTTCAAATCAGCCAAACCTGTGTGTTAGCTGCTGTTCAGTAGTGCTGCCACCTGCTGGAAGTTACTGTGTGTCCTTCATTTGCATAATGACTTTACCAGCAGGGGACAAGATAGGGAAATCTCCTGATACTTCTAGTGGAGGAGTTTACTAAAACAAGGCATTCTGGGTAGAATACTCAAAGCAGTGTTACAATCTGAGCATGCTCCTGAAATTTGCATATTAGAGTCTCTGTTATAGTCACAGTATGGCCTCCCTCAGGGAATTAACCCATTTGACAAAGTAAGGGAATTTTTAAAACCTGCAGTTTTTTTCAAAAAACTATATATGTAGTTTGATTTAAAATGTTTATGTTGTACAGGTCAGATTGTTAATATGTTTTTGATTTTGGCTTTGATAGGTGCCATTTAATCTCCCTCATAGTTCAGAATTTCAGTTCTGCTTTGATCCCCCCTGGGAACACTCACTTGACTGCCCCGCCCCCAGATAGAGACTTTTCATCCCACTTGTTCTGTCGCTGATCTGTTGATCTTCACACAATGCTGATTTTATCCACAGCAGATACCTCAGCTCTTATCCCGCTCGAATACAATTCTCTAGCAAGCGACTGGCCCTTATCTCTGATTGTCCTTTTGAACTGAACGTGGAATAACAATTGGCATCTGGGACATCGCTTGTATCACAACAAGCGCACACAATAAATTCATAGCATTTAAGGCTAAATATGTCGTTATGGCTTTAAAATTGGAATCAACCGATGGGCCTGCTGAGTTCCAGACAATGTGCAACCTACAATTCATAAGAACTACAGGATATTGCCATCAAACGGAAAATAATATTATACTAGACCATGTTATTATTTTGCTGAAAACATATTATTAACAAATTCGTGGTAGGTAGCATATAATCAAAGGGTTCCAAGCCCTATAACCATAGGTTATGATATTGTTGAGCCTGATTCATGATCAATTAGTTGTACGGTATTTAAATCAAATAGCCACATGGCACTCTATATTCCTGTAATTATGTTTTTTAAGTCCATGCGCTGCTGTGAATCTGGGGTAATTGTTGAAAGTCTTTTCTTTTAAAATGAAGGTATTTTTTCTGTATATGAGTATTCCTTGTACATTTATAGGATCCATTATCAGGAAACCCATTATCCAGATCTGAATTACGGAAAGGTCGTCTCACATAGACACCATTTTATCCAAATAATCCAAATTTTGAAAAATTATTTCCTCTTCCCTATCATAATAAAACAGTAGTTTGTACTTGATCCCAACTAAGATATAAGTAAACCTTATTGGAAGCAAAACCAGCCTTATTATTTATTTAGGAGCAGGTTTACTAAGGTTCAAATGGTAAATTCGAATTTTATCATTTTTTTTTGGTCAACACTCACAAATTGAATTTAAAACCTCCAACTCGAATTTGAATGTGAGATTTATCACATTATTTAGTCAGACTAGTGATGGGCGAATAAATTTGGCAGGCGAATTTGTGGCAAATTTCTGCGTTTTGCGGGCTCCAAATAAATTAGCGACACTGCCGTGAAAATTCGCTGTCGGATCAAAAATGTTTGGACGCGCGTTGAAAAAGTCGCTTGCGTCAAAACCGTTGTGCATCAACATTATTGGGATGCCCATTGACTTTAACACCGGCGTCAAAATTGACGTTAGCGGAAGAATTGAAACCGGCGTCAAAATTGACACGGTTGTCAACATTTCGTGCTTCGCAAATTTTTCCCAATTTCGCAGGAAATTCACACATTTTTCTGCAAATCGAAACAGGACAAGTCAGACCCTTCAAAGATTTGAATTTTAATATTCTCCACCTAAAACCTGCCGAGTTCATGTAGAAGTCAGTGGAAGAGGTCCCTTCAACTATTTGAAGGAAAAGTAGACCTTTGATACATAACCCCCTTAATGTATATATTATTTTCTAGTAGGTATGAAGATCTTAATTATGGAAAGATCAGTTATCCAGAAAACCCCAGGTCCAGAGCATTCTGGATAACAGGTCCCATACCTGTAGTTTGCTCATAAAACTGCTAGCTTTTTTTTCATATTCAGTTTCTTTATTTCTTTGCTTTGACAAGAAAATTAACCAGGGAAAATAATTACTTAAAGAGATACTGTCAAGTCTAGTATCGGCTGGCAAGATTTCTGCCTGCATTATAAGTAAAAAATGTCACCCTTCATCTGTTCTATGCTTCTTGCACCTGTTCATAATTGAGCCATATTGTGTCTATGATTGGGAATTGATAATGAAAAGTCCCAAAAAATGGAGCAAGTGACACTGTTTGCTCAAACATATTTTGGCACCAAAATGCATACTCATGCTTATACACAGGCCACGAAACAGCCTTAGACTAAATCAGAGCAATGGACCAAAAAATATTCAAATCAAGTAAATTGATAATGTATTTTACATTGAAGCTTTTTTCAAAGGCAGACACAATGTGGGACATTCACTTAGATTCGTTGTTGCGCCAGCGTCCGCTTTGCCACGCTTCACCACACTTCGCCAGGCGTATTTTTGCCAGCGCTCTACGCAAATTCACTAAAATCCGAAGTTGGGCTCAGAGCAAGCGTAAGGTTGCGAAGTTGCGCTAGCGTTAATTCGCCAAGCAAAGCAAAATTACGCTAGCGATGCTTAATTTGCATACCGCGCCAAATTGAAGTTACAATGGAGGAATATGTAGCATCACTACACAAGCCTGGGAAACCTTCAAAACATCAAATAAAATGTTTATTTTGCCCTACACATGTGCCCACTGTATAGTTAAGTTGCCATGAATCAGGAAATGTAGGGGGGAAGGAGGGGAGCCCCAAAAAAATTTTTGATCTTTTTCAGCCTATAGCCCATAAAAAATGAAAAAACGCCATCGTTTTTTGGGACTTAGAAAATTTTTTAAATTTTTACTTTTTTGAAGCAATCCCTATCTACTCTATTGAACTTCGCCTGGTCTGAGGTGGCGAAGGAAGTCTGCCGTAAAAGGTAGCGTTCAGAAAAATGTGCACTTTAGTGAATTTGCGTAGTTACGTCCGCTGCGCAAATTCGCCAGGCGTAAGGGTGCGAAATAACACTAGCGAATTTACGCCATTGTCCGTTAGTGAATCGGCAAATTAACTAATATGCGCTACGCTGATGCATTCACGCTGGCGTTAGGCGATTCATCGTTTAGTGAATTTGCCCCAATGTTCCCTCCAACAGTAAATCTAATCCAAGGTTTTTGGATTTGCTCCACATTCCATCTTCTAAGACAAGGAAATATCCCTTTAAAAATATAGGAGCATGGTTCAGCAATTTGTAGAATTTTATTTAGTATGAAACCAAATATTATGTAACTACTAGACATTAAGCCCGTTAAATTAACGGGCGCTAGAACATACTGTATGTCGCCAGAGACGGTCCGTGGGGCACATGAGCAGTAGCGCAATCCCACGGACACAGGGACTGGACGCAGAGACACTTCAACTTTATTATATAGGATTAGTCATTAGTCACCATCTTGAACATTCAGTTTCCATCAAATTTTCTATACTACTGGGCACATGGCCTTACTGTCTACAGTCTCTGCATGTATGGGATACTTATAGGGCACCTAATAGAGTTCACACTCCGGTTGGAGGAACAATAGTATTTTTATTTTAATAAATACCCCAGCCGGAGCTAGGCTGAATTCACTGAGAGGGAGTTCCCGGTGGAAGCAGCCACTTTGTATAGCGAGCATAAAAGTAATCAAAGCTTCGTGTGTATGCCCATAATAAGTCTGTTGTGGCATTCAACATGGCCATCAGCACCAGCAGTTCCCTCCCAATGTGGGCAGCCTAGCTCTGGGGGTGGGGGGCAATTTTAAGAAAAAACAACCGGAGTTCAGGCTTTAATAAACTGCACCTCTGGGTGGGAGGCTAATTGAGGTAACAAGTGCCCTTTAAGAGGCAGTTTCTCAGCATTTGGTCTACCAATGTCTCCCCAATCTCTTTGTGTTATGTTTTGTTGGAAGATGAAGACACAGCAGAAGAATGTCAAATTAGGGTGCCAAGTGCCTACTAGATCAACATGGTCCCTGTCTCTATAGTAGTTTTCCCCCATTGCTGACTCACTTTAATTTCCCTTCATTTAATTTGAAATTAAATCCTATTTATCTTCCTCTTCTGCCTCATCTATCTGTTTTGTTTTCTTCTCTTTTTCTTCTCAAGTGTTTCTTTTTCTTTCCTTTGTAGTACACCTGGGGAAGGTCCAATGATTTCGACAGGATAGACCACGACATTTACGGCCCAAAAGGAGTTTTCCTAGTGCAATGATGGGCAAGTCCAAAAGTAGCCGTCTCCTTTTACTACTACTTACCATCTCATTTACTAATAGTACTATTTTCTATCAGCTTATATGGGTCACCAAACATACATTCAATTAAATGCCAGCTGGCCATATGGAAGGATTGTCTAATGGGAAAATATGCTTAAGGCAGGGGTTCTCAACTTTTTTTTTACCCATGAGCCACATTCAAAGATAAAAAGAGTTGGGAAGCAACACAGCATGTACAAAACTTCCTGGGGTGCCAAATATGGGCTATTTGGTGGCCCCTATGTGGACTGGCAGCCTAAAGGAGACTCTGTTTGGCAGTACACCTGGTTTTTATACAACCAAAACTTGCCTTCTTGCCTGGTATTCAAAAATAAGCACCTGCTTGGAGGCCACTGGGAGCAACATCCAAGGGGTTGGAGAGCAACATGTTGCTCATGAGCTACTGGTTGGGGATCACTGTCTTAAGGTTTTACTACTTGGATAATCCATATCTAAGGTTGTGTTGGGCTTCTTTCATCTGTAAATAACATCCCTAGTTGTTGACATTTCTTTCACGCCACAAGAAGCTATTTCTTTGGCAGTGGGACTATATTCTTTCATTTACAATTTACACTCACAGCGTAAGGATTTATGTAGGTGTCATAAATGTTAAATAAGCAGCATTCCTCATTACGTCTCTCTCTGCTTTCTTCATCAGCTACAAACATATTTTTGAGTAATATTAAAAATTCCGTTGGATCATAAAATAAAAATACAGCTGCTAGAAATATTGATGAATTCCCCAGTGACTCTTTTAAAATATAGATTCGCTTGGATTTCATGATTTCATATTTGTATATTTACATAATCTACCCCAAGAAAGTTTCACATTAAAATACAAATAAAAGTTCTTTGGAGTATTGGACACATCTTTATACCCAGTGGGAGTTTCTTTCCAACAGAACGCAAGTAAAACTAGTTTCACTGCTTATCCATTTGCTTCCATTTCATTAGCCAGTATGCAGAAATGCTATAAATTCATGCCGATAGGGAAAGCTTTGATGGTGCGTTTGACTCAACATTATGCAATATGATACACATTTTCCATTAACGTTAGATAGCTCCCACCACAAGGGCCAACAACATTAGAAATTAAAATGGCTGCTAATAAATGTGTATTTGCTTCAGATGATGCAGATCTCTTGATATGTATCACAATATTGACCTCTAATATATACACAGAGCTTAAAGTTTTAAAGTTTTCTATCTGTAGGTGAGTATGTGTTGACCTTTTCAATGATTCGTTAGCCCTGGAATGTCTAACTTCCCAAGTCCCAATTTTAAACACACCAATATCTAGTGGGGCACAGTAGCTGGGAACTTCAGCATTCTGCCTGGATTTGAACCAGTGACCTGCTGGTTACTATGAAGGATCTTCATAGTAACCAGCAGGTCACTGGTTCAAATCCTGGCAGTAGGCTGAAGATTGCTATAGCTCTGCTCTGTATGGGCACAGTTTGTTTAGGTGGTGTAAATTTGGCCACATGTATTCAAAGTTATACATCAGTCTGACTATAAAACCCCTGCTCTGAACTCATTTACTGCCTGTTATAGGAATCTTTCTTAAAATAAAATACAATAAAGAAACGAAAACACAATACAATTCTTTAACGAACAAGTCAAAAACTAACAGCAAGTCAAATTAGCTTTGGAGCAGTTCATTTTTCATGCCCACCGCCATCCCTCCCCATTCCACCCATACGAGGACGGGCAACTATCAAAGTCCATCCCTATGTCCATATTGACTTCTAGAGATGGCGCGAACTGTTCGCCGGCGAACTTGTTCGCGCGAACATCGGGTGTTCGCGCTCGCCGGAAGTTCACGAACGTCGCGCGACGTTCGCCATTTTGGGTTCGCCATTGTTGACGCTTTTTTTTGCCCTCTCACCCCAGACCAGCAGGTACATGGCAGCCAATCAGGAAGCTCTCCCCTGGACCACTCCCCTTCCCTATAAAAACCGAAGCCCTGCAGCGTTTTTTCACTCTGCCTGTGTGTGCTGAAGAGATAGTGTAGGGAGAGAGCTGCTGCCTGTTAGTGATTTCAGGGACAGTTGAAAGTTTGCTGGCTAGTAATCATTTTGATACTGCTCTGTTATTGGAGGGACAGAAGTCTGCAGGGGTTTGAGGGACATTTAAGCTTAGGTAGCTTTGCTGGCTAGTAATCTACCTTCTACTGCAGTGCTCTGTATGTAGCTGCAGTGGGCAGCTGTCCTGCTTCTGATCTCATCTGCTGACTGCTGCAATAACAGTAGTCCTTGTAAGGACTGCTTTTATTTATTTTTTTGTTGTTTTACTACTACTACTACTACTACTACTACTACTATAAGAGCCCAGTGCTATTAGTCTAGCAGTGTTGGGGAGTGGGACTGGTGTGCTAATCTGCTGCTCCTAGTAGTTCAGCAGCACCAACTGTAATTTTTTTTTTTTTAATATTCATTTTTTTTTTTATTTTACTTTTTTTTATTTTACTACCGCTGTAGTAGTGTATAAGTTGACCTTTTAGGCATTATTTGCCCTGTAGGCATTTTTTGCCCAGTGTGTTATTCAACCAACTGCCATCTAGCTGTGTGACCTTGTTCACATTCTGTCTAAATATCCATAATATTACCGTCTCCAGAAAAAACACCGGAGTGACTTTTTTCAAGCAGCCATAATATATTTTACGTAATCCGTATCCATCGCTGTAGTAGTGTATAAGTTGACCTTTTAGGCATTATTTGCCCTGTAGGCATTTTTTGCCCAGTGTGTTATTCAACCAACTGCCATCTAGCTGTGTGACCTTGTTCACATTCTGTCTAAATATCCATAATATTACCGTCTCCAGAAAAAACACCGGAGTGACTTTTTTCAAGCAGCCATAATAAGTTTTACGTAATCCGTATCCATCGCTGTAGTAGTGTATAAGTTGACCTTTTAGGCATTATTTGCCCTGTAGGCATTTTTTGCCCAGTGTGTTATTCAACCAACTGCCATCTAGCTGTGTGACCTTGTTCACATTCTGTCTAAATATCCATAATATTACCGTCTCCAGAAAAAACACCGGAGTGACTTTTTTCAAGCAGCCATAATATATTTTACGTAATCCGTATCCATCGCTGTAGTAGTGTATAAGTTGACCTTTTAGGCATTATTTGCCCTGTAGGCATTTTTTGCCCAGTGTGTTATTCAACCAACTGCCATCTAGCTGTGTGACCTTGTTCACATTCTGTCTAAATATCCATAATATTACCGTCTCCAGAAAAAACACCGGAGTGACTTTTTTCAAGCAGCCATAATATATTTTACGTAATCCGTATCCACCGCTGTAGTAGTGTATACGTTGATCTTGTGGGCATTATTTGCACAGTGTTTTCTTCAAACCGCCATCTAGCTGTGTGAGCTTGTTCACATTTTGTCTAAATATTGATAATATTATCGTCTCTAGAAAAACCACTTGAGTTACTTTTTTTCAAGCAGCATTCTTATATTTTACGTAATCCGTATCCACCGCTGTGTATACGTTGACCTTGTAGGCATTATTTGCACAGTGTTTTCTTCAAACCGCCATCTAGCTGTGTGAGCTTGTTCACATTTTGTCTAAATATTGATAATATTATCGTCTCTAGAAAAACCACTTGAGTTACTTTTTTTCAAGCAGCATTCTTATATTTTACGTAATCCGTATCCACCGCTGTGTATACGTTGACCTTGTAGGCATTATTTGCACACTGTTTTCTTCAAACCGCCATCTAGCTGTGTGAGCTTGTTCACATTTTGTCTAAATATTGATAATATTATCGTCTCTAGAAAAACCACTTGAGTTACTTTTTTTCAAGCAGCATTCTTATATTTTACGTAATCCGTATCCACCGCTGTGTATACGTTGACCTTGTAGGCATTATTTGCAGTGTTTTCTTCAAACCGCCATCTAGCTGTGTGAGCTTGTTCACATTTTGTCTAAATATTGATAATATTATCGTCTCTAGAAAAACCACTTGAGTTACTTTTTTTCAAGCAGCATTCATATATTTTACGTAATCCGTATCCACCGCTGTGTATACGTTGACCTTGTAGGCATTATTTGCACACTGTTTTCTTCAAACTGCCATCTAGCTGTGTGTATTATCGTTTCCAGAAAAACCAACTGAGTTTTTGTTGTTGTTGTTTTTTTAAAAATAATGCCAGGCAAAGGCAGGCCGCCACGCAGAGGCCGTGCTAGGGGCCGTGCTGCTATGCAATCCTGTGGCCCTAGCAAATTGCCCAGTTTTAAAAAGCCAATGACCCTGAACTCCCAAAATGCTGAAGAGGTAGTTGACTGGCTTACACAGCACACCCCATCCTCTACCGTTTCTAACTTTACCACAACATCCTCCTCATCCTCCACTGCTATGGCCACCCCACGTAACACTTCCTCCACCACCGGTGCCCCTTCTTCACTGGAGTCAGAGGAGTTATTTTCCCATGAGTTTCTTGAACTGAGTAATGCGCAACCATTATTGGCAGAAGAAGATGAAGGAGATGAGGACGTTACACCAGATTTAATTCTGGCAGAGAACACGACAGAGATGGACATAATGATGAGTGATGAGGAGGAGGTCCCCGCTGCTGCTTCCTTCTGTGATGTGTCAGAAGAAATTGATGCATCTGAGGAGAATGATGATGAGGAGATTGATGTTTTGTGGGTGCCTAGTAGAAGAGAGCAAGAGGAGGGTAGTTCAGATGGAGAGACGGAGAGTCAGAGAGGCAGTAGGAGAATAAGACTTAGAAGAAGCAGGGAGGACAGCCCGCAGGGATCAGTAGGGCAACAACATGTATCGGCACCTGTGTTCAGCCGGCCAACGCACCCGCCATTGCCGCCAATGCCGCCAACTTCTACTGTTACCGCCAGATCGCACACTTCCAAAAAGTCAGCAGTGTGGGATTTTTTTAATGTGTGTGCCTCTGACAAAAGCATTGTAATTTGCAATGAGTGCAGTCAGAAACTGAGCCTTGGTAAGCCCAACAGCCACATAGGTACAACTTCTATGCGAAGGCACATGAGCGGCAAGCACAAAGCACTTTGGGAGCAACACCTCAAAGGCAACAGGCAAACTAAAAGCCACACTCCTTCTGGTCCAGCATCTTACTGCTCTACCTCTGCTCTCCTTGACCCATCTGAACCACCCTCCACTCCGCCTTCCACCTTGACCACCTGTTCCCATTCCCAGTCATCTGCCACCAGCCAAGTTTCTGTGAAGGCCATGTTTGAGCGTAAGAAGCCAATGTCTGACTGTCACCCCCTTGCCCGGCGTCTGACAGCTGGCTTGTCTGCACTCTTAGCCCGCCAGCTTTTACCATACCAGCTGGTGGACTCTGAGGCCTTCCGCAAATTTGTAGCAATTGGGACACCGCAGTGGAAGGTACCCAGCCGCAATTTTTTTTCTAAAAAGGGAATACCACACCTGTACCAACATGTGCAGAGCCAAGTTACCGCATCTCTGTCACTTAGTGTTGGGCCAAAGGTCCATATGACTACTGACGCATGGTCCTCCAAGCATGGGGGATGACGTGCCTGGAAAGCAAAAACCATACCGGATCTGTACTCCTGTCATCTCTGCAGTCACAGGCCGATCGGTGGCTGACCCCACACCAACTGCAGATCGGAAAAGTGGTGTGTGACAATGGAAGCAATCTGTTGGCAGCGTTGAGACTGGGAAATTTAACACATGTGCCCTGCATGGCACATGTGTTAAATTTAATAGTCCAACGTTTTGTCTCCAAGTACCCAGGATTCCAGGACGTTCTCACCCAGTCCAGAAAGGTGTCGGCCCATTTCAGACGTTCCTACACAGCCATGGCACGCCTTGCTGACATTCAGCAGCGCTACAACATGCCAGTCAGGCGTTTGATTTCTGACAGCCAGACTCGCTGGAATTCAACGCTCCTTATGTTGGAACGTCTGCTGCAACAACAAAGGGCCGTCAACGAGTACCTTTTTGAACTGGGTGGTAGGACTGGATCTGCAGAGCTGGGGATTTTTTTCCCCCGTTACTGGGTGCTTATGCGCGATGCCTGCAGGCTCATGCGACCTTTTGAAGAGGTGACAAATATGGTCAGTCGCACCGAAGGCACCATCAGCGACCTAATACCCTTCGCTTTCTTCCTGGAGCGTGCCGTGCGACGAGTGACAGATGAGGCTGTAGACCAGCGTGACGAGGAGCTGGAAGCGCACGATTTATGGTCGGAATCACCAGAACGAACCCAGGCACCTGCTGCAACGCAGGGAGAGGTGCCAGAAGTGGAGTCAGAGGAGGAAGGTGGCTTTGTGGAGGAGGAGGAGGAGGACCAACAGGAGCAGGCTTCCCAGGGGGCTAGTGGTGACCTTTTGGGGACCCCTGGTCTTGTACGTGGCTGGGGGGAGGAGACCGTGGATGATGCAGTCCTTGATAATGAGGAAGCGGAGATGGATAGCTCTGCATCCAACCTTGTGAGAATGGGGTCTTTCATGCTGTCATGCCTGTTGAAGGACCCCCGTATCAAGAGGCTTAAGGAGAAGGACCTGTACTGGGTCGCAACGCTACTAGACCCTCGGTACAAGCATAAAGTGTCAGAAATGTTACCAACATACCACAAGTCCGAAAAGATGCGGCCAGGGCCGCTCCGGCCATGAGGCAAGGTGAGAATCTTGCCTCAGGCGGCACGGAGCGGCCAGTTACCAGGGGCGGCAAAAAGCCACCTCTAGTAACTTTAAGAGCCGAATTTCCGTTTTTTAAAACGGAAATTCGGCTCTTCTAGCGCAGCGAGAGCAATAGCGCTCACTGCACTAGCGATGCGGCCCCTCCTCCACCCGCTCCGACGCTGGTAGTTAGAAGAGCGGAGCAGGAGGAGGGGCGGCATTGGGGCTGCTGCCTCAGGCGGCAGCAGCCCCTGAAACGTGCCTGGATGCGGCATTTACAAACCAGCCTGCAAAACATGTTGTACAATGCTTTTAAGGGTGATGTCACTTCAGGAACTCATCAACATTCCAGGGGCAGAGGTGCCAGTAATCCTGCCACGAGCACACCTGCAAGGACAAAGCCCTTTGGCCGGTTTGTAACGTCAGACATGCAAATGTTTTTCTGTCCAAGGCAGCGCCACAACCCTTCTGGATCCACCCTCAAAGAACGCCTCGACCGGCAGGTAGCGGACTACCTGGCATTAACTGCAGATATCGACACTCTGAGGAGCGATGAACCCCTGGACTACTGGGTGCGCAGGCTTGATCTGTGGCCAGAGCTGTCACAATTTGCCATGAACCTCTTGTCTTGCCCAGCCTCAAGTGTGCTCTCAGAAAGGACCTTCAGTGCAGCAGGAGGGATTGTAACTGAGAAGAGAACTCGCCTAGGTCACAAAAGTGTCGATTACCTGACCTTTATTAAAATGAATGAGGGGTGGATCTCGGAGGGTTACTGCACGCCGGAAGACTTGTTCTGACTTCTATGCAGCTGTCCTTCTCTTCAAGCCTCATGACTCCACACACAGCTGTCCTTTAGCGTCCTCCTCCCTCCGCCACCGTTACAAACTAGGGTGCAAACCCTACTGGTTTAATTTTTTCTGGCCTCTGTGCTTCAGTGGCTGCAACCAAAAAAACTGGGCAAACAATGTCTACAAGGTCAACGTATGGCGAAAAATGACTATTTTCAGCATTTATATGGCATATTTTTTCTGGCAACTGTGCTTCAGTGGCTGCGTCCAAAAAAATGCATATTTTCTGCATTTATATGGCATAATTTTTCTGGCCTCTGTGCTTCAGTGGCTGCAACCAAAAAAATTTATATTTTCAGCATTTATATGGCATAATTTTTCTGTCAACTGTGCTTCAGTGGCTGCGACCAAAAAAATGCATATTTTCTGCATTTATATGGCATAATTTTTCTGGCCTCTGTGCTTCAGTGGCTGCAACCAAAAAAATTTATATTTTCAGCATTTATATGGCATAATTTTTCTGTCAACTGTGCTTCAGTGGCTGCGACCAAAAAATGCATATTTTCTGCATTTATATGGCATAATTTTTCTGGCCTCTGTGCTTCAGTGGCTGCAACCAAAAAAATTTATATTTTCAGCATTTATATGGCATAATTTTTCTGGCAACTGTGCTTCAGTGGCTGCGACCAAAAAAATGACTATTTTCAGCATTTATATGGCATATTTTTTCTGGCCTCTGTGCTTCAGTGGCTGCGGCCAAAAAAACTGGGCAAACAATGCCTACAAGGTCAACGTCGTTGACCTTGTAGGCATTGTTTGCCCAGTTTTTTTGGCCGCAGCCACTGAAGCACAGAGGCCAGAAAAAATATGCCATATAAATGCTGAAAATAGTCATTTTTTGCCATACGTTGACTCAACGTATATGGCAAAAAATGACTATTTTCAGCATTTATATGGCATATTTTTTCTGGCAACTGTGCTTCAGTGGCTGCGACCAAAAAAACTGGGCAAACAATGCCTACAAGGTCAACGTATGGCAAAAAATGACTATTTTCAGCATTTATATGGCATATTTTTTCTGGCAACTGTGCTTCAGTGGCTGCGTACAAAAAAACTGGGCAAACAATGTCTACAAGGTCAACGTATGGCGAAAAATTACTATTTTCAGCATTTATATGGCATATTTTTTCTGGCAACTGTGCTTCAGTGGCTGCGTCCAAAAAAAACTGGGCAAACAATGTCTACAAGGTCAACGTATGGCGAAAAATTACTATTTTCAGCATTTATATGGCATATTTTTTCTGGCAACTGTGCTTCAGTGGCTGCGTCCAAAAAAACTGGGCAAACAATGCCTACAAGGTCAACGTATGGCAGTTGTTTAAAGAGAACAGTAGATTACTAGCCAGCAAAGCTACCTAAGCTAAAATGTCCCTCAAATCCCTGCAGACTTCTGTCCCTCCAATACAGAGCAGTATCAAGCAGATTACTAGCCAGCAAACTTACTATCATCTGTCCCTGAAATCACTAACAGCTCTCCCCCTACACTATCTCTTCCAAGCACACACAGGCAGATTTTTCAGATACATTTTTGCCCTTGATCCCCCTCTGGCATGCCACTGTCCAGGTCGTTGCACCCTTTAAACAACTTTAAAATCATTTTTCTGGCCAGAAATGTCTTTTTTAGATGTTAAAGTTCGCCTTCCCATTGAAGTCTATGGGGTTCGCGAACCGTTCGCGAACCGCTCGCATTTTTGCGCAAGTTCGCGAATATGTTCGCGAACTTTTTTTCCGACGTTCGCTACATCCCTATTGACTTCCTCCCCACACCCTCAACAATCCCCCCAACACCCTATAAATAGTCAGTTTCAAAGTCTTGTCTCTTTCCAAATTGGCTTTCATTCCCCTCCACTAAACCAAAATATCCACAGCCCACACCCTCCCTAACCCCTTCCCCCACCCAGAAAAAAGAAGAAGAACCAAAGTCCAAAGAAAGACTGAAGGCATCTACCATAATGAAGACAGTAGCTTGAAATAAAAAGCAGACAACCAATTAAAATACAAACCAAATAAAAAGTTCTAGACAGACACCTTCCACAAAATAAAAAGTGCATTCAAAGCAGAACCTGTGCAGATCTGAACCCTGTTGTGCAACACATTTCTGGAATATTGAAGCTCTCCCCCTGGATTTTGTTGTTGTAGCTAAAATCTTATATTGCCCCTGAGAAGCATATGGAATATGGAGTCAGTATTTATCAGCTTTGGAGAGAAATCCATAAATTAATTTCAGTTTGCTTTAATGGACTGTATCCTATGTAGTGATGGGCGAATTTCTCCAGTTTCGCTCCACCGAAAAATTTGTGAATTTTTCGCAAAATTTGCAAAATGGCAAAAAATTTGCGAAACACGAATTTTTACGCCTGCGACAATTCCGACAATTGTCTTCGATGTCAAATATATTTTGATGGCATCAAATTTTCAGCAGCGAATTTTCAGGGGAATAACGCTAATTTTTCTGCCGGCACCGAAATGTGGAAATTCTCCACAATTTCTATGTCCAAAGACTTTAAAGTACAGGCATTTTCCACCTTGTCACTCCATTCATATGTGAGCAGAGGTATAATAAGGGCACTTATTTGTATTCTCTATATTTCTATAATTTCTATATTGTCTATGCTGTTATTGTTAATTGCAGGAGGGAAATGATTATCATAACATAAAGGCAGTGTTTGTTCACAATATTTGCTTCATTTTTATTTGGTTCTGCAGCCTGCAATCTTCTCGATTTCAACTATAGTAATGTAATAAGGGCAGTATATGTCAGTATATTGCACTTTCTTTCCTAGGATCTTAGACAAAGAAGGCTTTAAATCTCAGTCAATCTGCCCAGTATCAAGAGGCGAACAGCCATCAGTCTAAGCCATGCCCAGAATGTGTCACGATTCCCAGGTTTTTCTCTTTTCAGCTTTATTTCACCAGCAGCAGCCCCAAATACAAAGGATTTATAGCAATAATAAAATACCCTACAGTACCTCCGATTCCGAAGGAACTTCTGCATTTAACTCTCCTGCATGCCGCCTGCTATTGTATTGTCCTTCAAAACTTTCCCCAAGGGCTGACGTACAAAACCGTACATTCTCGCTGCTACATATAATATATTTTGGTCATATGAAAATCAATACCAAGCTCAGAGCCCTGGATATATTAAAACAATGTCTAAAATAATATCTGTCGTCATTTTCCAGTGGCTGTTGATAATTGAAAGTCAAATCAGAATTCGATTTTATAAAAAAAAAAAAGTTCCCATTGAGTGTCCGATAATTGCACAAATGCTATTGTGTCTGGAAGGTTGGAATGAATATACACCTCAATGAGTCATGACAAGTGGCTCCATCAGGTTTGTTAAGATACAGTATAATACATGGAGTAGGTGTCAATTACCCTTTATGTCTGCAGTTTATATGAGGAGATACAAAGTTTAGGGCAGGGTTCAAAGTGCAAAAAAATGGACACAAACCACAATGTTTTTTGCACACTTGCACCCTGCCTTGCAGTATTCTGCATGCACCCCATACCTGCCTTGCAGTATTATGCATGCACCCCATAACTACAGCGCTGCCTACATTTGTTAGTGTTGTACTCATAAGGGGGAAGAGCAATTTTGGACAGGGGTACATGATATACCTGACCCCAAAGATGATGGAAGTGGCAGCCAAGGTAGTGGACCAATGCTGACCATCCCCACATCCCCTGCGATGTATTTAGGTCTGGTGCCACCGAATGCAGCAGCCCAAACTGCGCCCTCTTGTCAAAAATTCACCCGCTGACTCCTCACCCCCAGCTTTGCCACCAGATTTACACGAGTAGCCTCTAGCTGGGGCAGTTTTTAATTTATGTAAAAAAATATCAGTTATATAAGAACCCGAGGGCCACCTCCCTAAAGCACAGGCCCATGGGTGCCTATAAATATATTTATATTAGGGATGCACCGAATCCAGGATTTGGTTTGGGATTCGGCCTTTTTCAGCAGGATTCGGATTCGGCCGAAACCTTCTGCACAGCCGAACCAAATCCTGGGTGGGAAAGGGAAAGCGTGTGACTTTTTGTCACAAAACAAGGAAGTAAAAAATGTTTTCCCGTTCCCACCCTAATTTGCATATGCAAATTAGGATTCGGAATAGGGTTGGTATTTGGCCGAATCCAAAATAGTGGATCCCTAATATATATATATACTGTATATATGGAGGGGGGATAGTGTGGTCCCTGCATTGCGGGTGATGTACACTCTAAAGTATTGGAAGATGAAGGATGGATTGTGATTACATGAAGTGTTACAGAGTGTCCTGCATTACAACTTAGAGGTTAAGTAACCCTTTCCCCCGAGCCCGATGCTTCCAGCCAATTGTTTTGTTTGACGGCTTTAACCGAAGACGACATTGACATTTCGTACTAATACTTGGTGATTTTCTTCAAAGCACTTAATAATAATTTTATTCCTCTTTTATGTTGTTTTCTTTTTCTTCATTTTTTATATTATAATTTTTGACATTGTTTGTAATAATTGTTTGTAAAACTTTTTGATAATTTTTCTGATAGTGTTTAATTGGGCATTTTTTTATGCTAAATTCGTTATACTGTTGACACATGACTGTATAACATTAGGCTGCTATACCATAATGTCATGATATAGGAACAGGTAGCAACTGACACATTTGGGGTTAATAGTTTGTGGGAAATATGTTTCTTTATACACATATATTATATGTTTATCTTGGGATGTCTCTGTAACCCCATGTGGGGTGATGCACCGGTTAATATAACCACACATTATTTTTTGGTCAATAATGCCATTAATGGTTAGGTTGCTAAGGGGGAGGTACTTAGCAACAATAGCTATTTGAGTATGTGGTCCTGTGTAGAGCTCTGCACTGATCACGCTGCAATACAATATAAACAGCATTTTATCTGCTGCTATGGAGAGAGCATAAAACCAGACCTTCGACCTAGACTCATATTTGTACTTTGTAACATTACCAGTATTTCCTAGTATTTTGATACATTTAAATAGTTGCGAGTGAGATTAACAACTGTTACAAAGTTTGTTTTTAGGTATCCTCCTCTCGTAAACAAGGGGTGTTTTAACAGTGATGTGATTATCTGTATTTCTTAGTGTTTCTTAATGTTTAGTATTGATGTATTTTGAGTTATGCTATTGGATGCATTGTGATGATGACAAGGATGACATGTCAGCCAATAAATTTTTCCCGCCATCATGGGTATTTAATGCGTTTTTCATTGTCTGTTGTTACTTTGAGAAAGGCCTCGGAGAGGCCAAAACGTTAGTCTTTTGTTAATAAAGCATTATCTTATTTTTAAGTCGTGAGGGCGCGGATCTTCTTTACTGAATAATTATTTCAAAATTTTAGACACTGCACCCAGGCAAGTTGAACCTAGTGACGAGAGTGCCGGCTCCCCCAAAGTTCTTGCCAAGCCCAATCCTCCTGTTCACCTCACACAGCAGCTGATTTCACCTCTAGTGATGGGCGAATTTGCACCGTTTCGCTTCGCCGAAAAATTAGCACGAAATTCGCGAAACGGCGAAAAATTCGCGAAACGGCGCCGGCGTCTCGTTTTTGATGCCGGCATCCATTTTTCGGAAAAACATTTTTTTGACGCCGGTGAATTTTTCCCGCGAATTTTCGCGGGCGTTTTGCGAATTTATTCGCTGGCGGCGAAACGCGCAAATTCGCTGCGAATTCGCGCCTGGCGAATAAATTCGCCCATCACTATTCACCTCCCCTCCACAACTCACCAGTGTGGGTCCACCAACACCGCCTAACAGTCGTAGGCTGCCTTGTGTCTACACCTACTTTATAACTGGATTTTCAGTCTAGTGCTGAAAAGGTGAAGAAAAAAGTCAGAAACGGCAGTCTTGCACTTACATGCAGGGTCGTAGTTTTTCATTTTTAATACTTCGCTGTAGCTGTATATGCTTTCCTACTATGGTGGTATCTCTGTAATTCATCATGACAGCCAATAAGGGCTACACTTGATCGGTTCCCAAAAGTTTGATCCAGGTATCTTTATACTGTACTGGGTAGATTGGCAACCATATATTCCAAGAACAGCATCAATATTACTAGAGCCTGTTACATACTGTTAATTAATAAATAGTTATGCTGAGAGGTTAAGAGAGTTATTTTCGGCAAGCTTGTGTCCAATGCAGATGTCCTTTGTGCAATACTTTCAAATACTGTAAGGCCCTGCTCTACAGAGAAGTGTAGACGTTTCAAAGGAAGAAGGGAATTTAATGTTACTGCTGGAGCATACAGCCTTGTGAGTATAACTTGGCGAATTACCTTTTCAAAGAAAATAATAATATACATTTATACATTTTTTTTACGGCACTTGCAACATATGACTTAGCATCCAGCTGCTCTGTAAATGTGCTTCTTCCTTGATTGCTAGCACCGCTGGCTAATACCTAGCAATCTTCTGCACCACAGCTGAGACAACAGATGTACCACTCACAGCCCATTTGTGAATTTGATTTTAACGTCCAGTCAAGCAAAAAATAAACCACATGTTCCTAAATAATACTTGAAAATATAAAAATGTGCAGCAGAAATAAAACGCTCATTGCTACTTTGGGGGTACACAATGAACATACAGGTATCCCACATATACTGACCTATACAAGAGATAAAGAGGACACTGCCTAATACAACGTACAGCAGGCACATAACCCGGAAATAGACCCCGTGGTCCTTGTGGCCCTGGGTACAGGGGGGTCCAGACAGCAAGATCTGCTACACTAAAGGGCAAAGTGGCTAATGCTAGCGAAAATTCGCCAGCGTGACGTCATTTTGTTACTTCACTGATTTATTAAAGAGTGCTGGCGTAAATTCGCTAGCGTAGTGGACCTACTCTAGCGCTACTTAACACCCTTACGCCAGGCAAAGTTGCGCTATGGCAAATGGACGTAACTACGCCAATTCACTTGCGGATTTTACTGAACGTTACCTCTTGTGCCAGACTTGCCTTCACCACCTCAGACCAGGTGAAGGGCAATAGAGTACATAGGGCTTGCTTCAAAAAAAGTTGAAATTTACTTTTTAAGGGTGATAGGCTGACAAAGATAGTAAATTTTTTGGGGGGTACCCTCCTTCTCCCCTACATTTCCTAACATATGGCACCTAAACTATACAGCGGGCACATGTGTAGGGCAAAATAACAATTTTATTTAATGAAGGTTTGTGTAGTGTAATGTATTTGCTGCTACATATACGTCCATTGTAATTTAACTTGGCGCCGTATACAAATTAGGCATCGCTAGCGTAACTTTGTTTTGCTTGAAGAATAAACGGCCTTTTGCCTCCCTGAGTGCAACTTCGGATTTTAGTGAATTAGCGATGCCCTGACGGAAATTCGCCTGCCGAAGTGCGGCGAAGCCAACGCTGGCGCAACTTTGAACATAAATACATTTGCCCCATGGTGTTATAGGAAAATGTGTGCACTCATCGTAGTATATAGACACATACAAAGAAGCGAGTAGAGAAGGGGGCGAAGTATGTTTTTGCAGGGGGGCAGCAAAGGTTACTAGTGCCACTGGCTTATAGTCTAAAAGAAGAAAAAGAAGAAGGAGCCACTAAGTGTGGGGATAGATAGAACAGGAACAGTAAAGTAAGAGATGTGGCATTAAGCCTTGTACTTAGCGGTTGTCAGTGGCATATAATGTATCCTGAAAGAATGTTTAGCTTGAGCCCAAAAAATGCCCCTCGTTGATTACCCAATGGCAAATAGATTATTCTCCAATTACACAATATACAGACAAATTTGGGGTGCCAGTGGCACTAAAACAGCAACACTGGTTTAATTCAACCTTATATTTATTTACAACAATCAATACTAGGGTAATCCAAGATTCAAGGTTGAATAGTGATGGGTGAAATATTTTATTAGGTTTAACTGTGGAAAAATGCCCATGGACTCTGATGTATTGTAAAAAAAAATAAAAAAGTTGGGCAGCTCAGAACAAAACACTGTAAAAAGCTGTTTCTCTCTTTCATCAGTTTTTTTTTCCTTGGGAAAGCAAAATGGGCCAATTTTGCCCATCATTAAAGAGGAATAATTATTACCCCTTAAAGGAACAGTAAAGCCAATAAATTAAAGTGTTTTAACTGAATGACTATGTAATGTATTGTTGCCCTGCACTGGTAAAACTGGGGCGTTTGCTTTAGAAACTCTACTATAGTTTATATAGTTTATCTAAACAAGCTGCTGTGTAGCCATGGGGGCAGCCATTCAAGCACAGGATACACAGTAGATAACAGATAAGTACTACTATAGTTTATATAAACAAGCTGCTGTGTAGCCATGTGGGCAGCCATTCAAGCACAGGATACACAGTAGATAACAGATAAGTACTACTATAGTTTATATAAACAAGCTGCTGTGTAGCCATGGGGGCAGCCATTCAAGCACAGGATACACAGTAGATAACAGATAAGTACTACTATAGTTTATATAAACAAGCTGCTGTGTAGCCATGGGGGCAGCCATTCAAGCACAGGGTACGCAGTAGATAACAGATAAGTACTACTATAGTTTATATAAACAAGCTGCTGTGTAGCCATGGGGGCAGCCATTCAAGCACAGGATACACAGTAGATAACAGATAAGTACTACTATAGTTTATATAAACAAGCTGCTGTGTAGCCATGGGGGCAGCCATTCAAGCACAGGATACACAGTAGATAACAGATAAGTACTACTATAGTTTATATAAACAAGCTGCTGTGTAGCCATGGGGGCAGCCATTCAAGCACAGGATACACAGTAGATAACAGATAAGTACTACTATAGTTTATATAAACACGCTGCTGTGTAGCCATGGGGGCAGCCATTCAAGCACAGGATACACAGTAGATAACAGATAAGTACTACTATAGTTTATATAAACAAGCTGCTGTGTAGCCATGGGGGTAGCCATGGGGGCAGACCCCACAGTCAAGGGGGGGGCAGAATGTGGGGTCTGCTTTCTCTATAGCTAATAAAAAAAAGTCTCCTTACCAACCGATCTCTCCTACCGGCGAGGAAGGGGGAAGCAAGTCGGCCAGGAGTGGGCAGAGTTGGGCTGGGTGTGGGCGGAATCAGGGTGTGACATGGGCTGAGTGGCTGTCAGAAGTGGGTGGGGTGGAGCCGGGATGGAAAGTGGGCAGGAAGATGGGGATCGGAGTGTGCCAGGCACCTCTGAAGATTTTTTTTAACATTAATTTTTTTCCCCCAAAAAATGTTATAAATTCATATCAACACGTTAAATGAAAATTTTAAAAAGTAAAATTAAATAAGCTCAAATCACAATCTATTAATATGAATGAAAATAATGAAATACAAGGGTTACAGAAAGAAACAGAAAAAGAGGAGGGCCCTGCTTTGCAAGAGTTTTTACAGTCTAAAGGGATGATTACACCTATTAAAATCATGTATCTCATAGGAAGTCAATTGTTTCTCTTTTTCTATAGCCACACTAATTAGAATTTAGCACCTTCCCTACCGTTACTCTTTCTCAGTAGGGTAGAATAAGATAAACAGAAGGTCTATAATTAGACAGAGTCAGTGATGGGTGAATTTGTCCCGTTTCGCTTTGCCGTGAAATTCGTGAAATGGGCGAAAAATTCGCAAAATGCGTCAAGATTGCTGCCAGCGTCGAAGTTGCCGATAGTGCCCACTAAAGTCAATGGGGGCGTCCGTTAATCATCGCCAGTGTCTAAATAATCGTCGGCGTAGAAACTAGTGCCGGTGTCAAAAAAACGTTGGATATTACATTATATAATGTGGATATTCGCCATGAATATGCACCTGCCGAATAAATTCTTCGATCACTAGACAGAGTGAACCTATTCTGTTAACTGACCTGTCACAAGTTAGGGGTGGAGAGTTTATTATCACTATGGTTTTGAAGATACAGTTTTAGTGTTGCAACTGTTTCACAATCAAGTTTCCTGGTGCGAGAGTATCATTATGAAGACTATCCAAGGCCATCTCCTGAAATGGTTACATCTTCTAAACATGTTTAGTGAAGAAACAATCAATAATACAATATAACTCCACCTGTGATGATCTGCTGGGACTTCTCTGAAGTAGGGACCTCTTAGCAAACATCTGTCGTTCCTTAAGCACTAGACTAGGAGGCCACCAAGAGGCATCTAGTGAATCTAAGCTTATCCCCCTGAATCAATTTCTAATTTAAACTACATTCTCTGATCTATTTAAACTACTTCCAGACCATTACTCAAGCTTGGCTCTGTTACCAGATCTTGCTAAAGACTTATATCTGCTGTATACTGAACCTTCTCCTGTTTTTGGTAAATGTAATCCTGTTCTGCCTGTCTTGAGCTCTGCCTGGAATACTGAGTATGCATATTGCTGCCTGGTATAGATCATGCCAACATTTTGAATCTTAATGGATATCAGACGCTAAACACTACTTCAGCTCAATACTCTTTTGAGTTTAAAAAAAAATAAATAGCGTAGGCACTGGGCACCCCTCATGGCATAGTCATGCCACTGACACCCAATCCAATTGCCCGATGAACAGATGTCTTTAAATGAATGAAAACGTTTGGCTAGGGCCTCTCTACTAGAGATGGCGCGAACTGTTCGCCGGCGAACTTGTTCGCAGCGAACATCGGGTGTTCGCGCTCGCCGGAAGTTCGCGAACGTCGCGCGACGTTCGCCATTTTGGGTTCGCCATTGTTGGCGCTTTTTTTTGCCCTCTCACCCCAGACCAGCAGGTACATGGCAGCCAATCAGGAAGCTCTCCCCTGGACCACTCCCCTTCCCTATAAAAACCGAAGCCCTGCAGCGTTTTTTTCACTCTGCCTGTGTGTGCTGAAGAGATAGTGTAGGGAGAGAGCTGCTGCCTGTTAGTGATTTCAGGGACAGTTGAAAGTTTGCTGGCTAGTAATCGTGTTGATACTGCTCTGTTATTGGAGGGACAGAAGTCTGCAGGGGTTTGAGGGACATTTAAGCTTAGGTAGCTTTGCTGGCTAGTAATTTACCTTCTACTGCAGTGCTCTGTATGTAGCTGCAGTGGGCAGCTGTCCTGCTTCTGATCTCATCTGCTGACTGCTGCAATAACAGTAGTCCTTGTAAGGACTGCTTTTATTTATTTTTTTGTTGTTTTACTACTACTACTACTACTACTACTACTACTACTACTACTACTATAAGAGCCCAGTGCTATTAGTCTAGCAGTGTTGGGGAGTGGGACTGGTGTGCTAATCTGCTGCTCCTAGTAGTTCAGCAGCACCAACTGTAATTTTTTTTTTTTAATATTCATTTTTTTTTTATTTTACTTTTTTTTATTTTACTATCGCTGTAGTAGTGTATAAGTTGACCTTTTAGGCATTATTTGCCCTGTAGGCATTTTTTGCCCAGTGTGTTATTCAACCAACAGCCATCTAGCTGTGTGACCTTGTTCACATTCTGTCTAAATATCCATAATATTACCGTCTCCAGAAAAAACACCGGAGTGACTTTTTTCAAGCAGCCATAATAAATTTTACGTAATCCGTATCCATCGCTGTAGTAGTGTATAAGTTGACCTTTTAGGCATTATTTGCCCTGTAGGCATTTTTTGCCCAGTGTGTTATTCAACCAACAGCCATCTAGCTGTGTGACCTTGTTCACATTCTGTCTAAATATCCATAATATTACCGTCTCCAGAAAAAACACCGGAGTGACTTTTCAAGCAGCCATAATAAATTTTACGTAATCCGTATCCATCGCTGTAGTAGTGTATAAGTTGAACTTTTAGGCATTATTTGCCCTGTAGGCATTTTTTGCCCAGTGTGTTATTCAACCAACAGCCATCTAGCTGTGTGACCTTGTTCACATTCTGTCTAAATATCCATAATATTACCGTCTCCAGAAAAAACACCGGAGTGACTTTTTTCAAGCAGCCATAATAAATTTTACGTAATCCGTATCCATCGCTGTAGTAGTGTATAAGTTGACCTTTTAGGCATTATTTGCCCTGTAGGCATTTTTTGCCCAGTGTGTTATTCAACCAACAGCCATCTAGCTGTGTGACCTTGTTCACATTCTGTCTAAATATCCATAATATTACCGTCTCCAGAAAAAACACCGGAGTGACTTTTTTCAAGCAGCCATAATATATTTTACGTAATCCGTATCCACCGCTGTAGTAGTGTATACGTTGATCTTGTGGGCATTATTTGCACAGTGTTTTCTTCAAACCGCCATCTAGCTGTGTGAGCTTGTTCACATTTTGTCTAAATATTGATAATATTATCGTCTCTAGAAAAACCACTTGAGTTACTTTTTTTCAAGCAGCATTCTTATATTTTACGTAATCCGTATCCACCGCTGTGTATACGTTGACCTTGTGGGCATTATTTGCACAGTGTTTTCTTCAAACCGCCATCTAGCTGTGTGAGCTTGTTCACATTTTGTCTAAATATTGATAATATTATCGTCTCTAGAAAAACCACTTGAGTTACTTTTTTTCAAGCAGCATTCTGATATTTTACGTAATCCGTATCCACCGCTGTGTATACGTTGACCTTGTGGGCATTATTTGCACAGTGTTTTCTTCAAACCGCCATCTAGCTGTGTGAGCTTGTTCACATTTTGTCTAAATATTGATAATATTATCGTCTCTAGAAAAACCACTTGAGTTACTTTTTTTCAAGCAGCATTCTGATATTTTACGTAATCCGTATCCACCGCTGTGTATACGTTGACCTTGTAGGCATTATTTGCACAGTGTTTTCTTCAAACCGCCATCTAGCTGTGTGAGCTTGTTCACATTTTGTCTAAATATTGATAATATTATCGTCTCTAGAAAAACCACTTGAGTTACTTTTTTTCAAGCAGCATTCATATATTTTACGTAATCCGTATCCACCGCTGTGTATACGTTGACCTTGTAGGCATTATTTGCACAGTGTTTTCTTCAAACCGCCATCTAGCTGTGTGTATTATCGTTTCCAGAAAAACCAACTGAGTTTTTGTTGTTGTTGTTTTTTTAAAAATAATGCCAGGCAAAGGCAGGCCGCCACGCAGAGGCCGTGCTAGGGGCCGTGCTGCTATGCAATCCTGTGGCCCTAGCAAATTGCCCAGTTTTAAAAAGCCAATGACCCTGAACTCCCAAAATGCTGAAGAGGTAGTTGACTGGCTTACACAGCACACCCCATCCTCTACCGTTTCTAACTTTACCACAACATCCTCCTCATCCTCCACTGCTATGGCCACCCCACGTAACACTTCCTCCACCACCGGTGCCCCTTCTTCACTGGAGTCAGAGGAGTTATTTTCCCATGAGTTTCTTGAACTGAGTAATGCGCAACCATTATTGGCAGAAGAAGATGAAGGAGATGAGGACGTTACACCAGATTTAATTCTGGCAGAGAACACGACAGAGATGGACATAATGATGAGTGATGAGGAGGAGGTCCCCGCTGCTGCTTCCTTCTGTGATGTGTCAGAAGAAATTGATGCATCTGAGGAGAATGATGATGAGGAGATTGATGTTTTGTGGGTGCCTAGTAGAAGAGAGCAAGAGGAGGGTAGTTCAGATGGAGAGACGGAGAGTCAGAGAGGCAGTAGGAGAATAAGACTTAGAAGAAGCAGGGAGGACAGCCCGCAGGGATCAGTAGGGCAACAACATGTATCGGCACCTGTGTTCAGCCAGCCAACGCACCCGCCATTGCCGCCAATGCCGCCAACTTCTACTGTTACCGCCAGATCGCACACTTCCAAAAAGTCAGCAGTGTGGGATTTTTTTAATGTGTGTGCCTCTGACAAAAGCATTGTAATTTGCAATGAGTGCAGTCAGAAACTGAGCCTTGGTAAGCCCAACAGCCACATAGGTACAACTTCTATGCGAAGGCACATGAGCGGCAAGCACAAAGCACTTTGGGAGCAACACCTCAAAGGCAACAGGCAAACTAAAAGCCACACTCCTTCTGGTCCAGCATCTTACTGCTCTACCTCTGCTCTCCTTGACCCATCTGAACCACCCTCCACTCCGCCTTCCACCTTGACCACCTGTTCCCATTCCCAGTCATCTGCCACCAGCCAAGTTTCTGTGAAGGCCATGTTTGAGCGTAAGAAGCCAATGTCTGACTGTCACCCCCTTGCCCGGCGTCTGACAGCTGGCTTGTCTGCACTCTTAGCCCGCCAGCTTTTACCATACCAGCTGGTGGACTCTGAGGCCTTCCGCAAATTTGTAGCAATTGGGACACCGCAGTGGAAGGTACCCAGCCGCAATTTTTTTTCTAAAAAGGGAATACCACACCTGTACCAACATGTGCAGAGCCAAGTTACCGCATCTCTGTCACTTAGTGTTGGGCCAAAGGTCCATATGACTACTGACGCATGGTCCTCCAAGCATGGTCAGGGCAGGTATGTCACCTACACTGCCCACTGGGTGAACTTGGTAATGGCTGGGAATGGGAAGCAGGGAATGGGTAGCTCAACAACAACAACAACAGTGGAGTTGGTGTCACCGCCACGGATTGCACGCGGTTCTGCCACCACCTCTACTCCTCCATCGCTCTCTACCTCGTCTTCTTCCTCTTCTTCTTCTTACTCTGCTGCTGGGTCCTCCTTCTCCTCCTCCACACCTGTGCACCCCCAGCTCCCCCTAGGCTATTCGACGTGCCAGGTACGCCGTTGTCACGCTGTCTTGGGGATGACGTGCCTGGAAAGCAAAAACCATACCGGATCTGTACTCCTGTCATCTCTGCAGTCACAGGCCGATCGGTGGCTGACCCCACACCAACTGCAGATCGGAAAAGTGGTGTGTGACAATGGAAGCAATCTGTTGGCAGCGTTGAGACTGGGAAATTTAACACATGTGCCCTGCATGGCACATGTGTTAAATTTAATAGTCCAACGTTTTGTCTCCAAGTACCCAGGATTCCAGGACGTTCTCACCCAGTCCAGAAAGGTGTCGGCCCATTTCAGACGTTCCTACACAGCCATGGCACGCCTTGCTGACATTCAGCAGCGCTACAACATGCCAGTCAGGCGTTTGATTTCTGACAGCCAGACTCGCTGGAATTCAACGCTCCTTATGTTGGAACGTCTGCTGCAACAACAAAGGGCCGTCAACGAGTACCTTTTTGAACTGGGTGGTAGGACTGGATCTGCAGAGCTGGGGATTTTTTTCCCCCGTTACTGGGTGCTTATGCGCGATGCCTGCAGGCTCATGCGACCTTTTGAAGAGGTGACAAATATGGTCAGTCGCACCGAAGGCACCATCAGCGACCTAATACCCTTCGCTTTCTTCCTGGAGCGTGCCGTGCGACGAGTGACAGATGAGGCTGTAGACCAGCGTGACGAGGAGCTGGAAGCGCACGATTTATGGTCGCAATCACCAGAACGAACCCAGGCACCTGCTGCAACGCAGGGAGAGGTGCCAGAAGTGGAGTCAGAGGAGGAAGGTGGCTTTGTGGAGGAGGAGGAGGAGGACCAACAGGAGCAGGCTTCCCAGGGGGCTAGTGGTGACCTTTTGGGGACCCCTGGTCTTGTACGTGGCTGGGGGGAGGAGACCGTGGATGATGCAGTCCTTGATAATGAGGAAGCGGAGATGGATAGCTCTGCATCCAACCTTGTGAGAATGGGGTCTTTCATGCTGGCATGCCTGTTGAAGGACCCCCGTATCAAGAGGCTTAAGGAGAAGGACCTGTACTGGGTCGCAACGCTACTAGACCCTCGGTACAAGCATAAAGTGGCAGAAATGTTACCAACATACCACAAGTCCGAAAAGATGCGGCATTTACAAACCAGCCTGCAAAACATGTTGTACAATGCTTTTAAGGGTGATGTCACTTCAGGAACTCATCAACATTCCAGGGGCAGAGGTGCCAGTAATCCTGCCACGAGCACACCTGCAAGGACAAAGCCCTTTGGCCGGTCTGTAACATCAGACATGCAAATGTTTTTCTGTCCAAGGCAGCGCCACAACCCTTCTGGATCCACCCTCAAAGAACGCCTCGACCGGCAGGTAGCGGACTACCTGGCATTAACTGCAGATATCGACACTCTGAGGAGCGATGAACCCCTGGACTACTGGGTGCGCAGGCTTGATCTGTGGCCAGAGCTGTCACAATTTGCCATGAACCTCTTGTCTTGCCCAGCCTCAAGTGTGCTCTCAGAAAGGACCTTCAGTGCAGCAGGAGGGATTGTAACTGAGAAGAGAACTCGCCTAGGTCACAAAAGTGTCGATTACCTGACCTTTATTAAAATGAATGAGGGGTGGATCTCGGAGGGTTACTGCACGCCGGAAGACTTGTTCTGACTTCTATGCAGCTGTCCTTCTCTTCAAGCCTCATGACTCCACACACAGCTGTCCTTTAGCGTCCTCCTCCCTCCGCCACCGTTACAAACTAGGGTGCAAACCCTACTGGTTTAATTTTTTCTGGCCTCTGTGCTTCAGTGGCTGCGTCCAAAAAAACGGGGCAAACAATGTCTACAAGGTCAACGTATGGCGAAAAATTACTATTTTCAGCATTTATATGGCATATTTTTTCTGGCAACTGTGCTTCAGTGGCTGCGTCCAAAAAAATGCATATTTTCTGCATTTATATGGCATAATTTTTCTGGCCTCTGTGCTTCAGTGGCTGCAACCAAAAAAATGCATATTTTCTGCATTTATATGGCATAATTTTTCTGGCCTCTGTGCTTCAGTGGCTGCAACCAAAAAAATGCATATTTTGTCCATTTATATGGCATAATTTTTCTAGCCTCTGTGCTTCAGTGGCTGCAACCAAAAAAATGCATATTTTCTGCATTTATATGGCATAATTTTTCTGGCCTCTGTGCTTCAGTGGCTGCAACCAAAAAAATGCATATTTTGTCCATTTATATGGCATAATTTTTCTAGCCTCTGTGCTTCAGTGGCTGCAACCAAAAAAATGCATATTTTCTCCATTTATATGGCATAATTTTTCTAGCCTCTGTGCTTCAGTGGCTGCAACCAAAAAAATGCATATTTTCTCCATTTATATGGCATAATTTTTCTGGCCTCTGTGCTTCAGTGGCTGCAACCAAAAAAATTTATATTTTCAGCATTTATATGGCATAATTTTTCTGTCAACTGTGCTTCAGTGGCTGCGACCAAAAAAATGCATATTTTCTGCATTTATATGGCATAATTTTTCTGGCCTCTGTGCTTCAGTGGCTGCAACCAAAAAAATTTATATTTTCAGCATTTATATGGCATAATTTTTCTGGCAACTGTGCTTCAGTGGCTGCGACCAAAAAAATGACTATTTTCAGCATTTATATGGCATAATTTTTCTGGCAACTGTGCTTCAGTGGCTGCGACCAAAAAAATGACTATTTTCAGCATTTATATGGCATATTTTTTCTGGCCTCTGTGCTTCAGTGGCTGCGGCCAAAAAAACTGGGCAAACAATGCCTACAAGGTCAACGACGTTGACCTTGTAGGCATTGTTTGCCCAGTTTTTTTGGCCGCAGCCACTGAAGCACAGAGGCCAGAAAAAATATGCCACATAAATGCTGAAAATAGTCATTTTTTGCCATACGTTGACTCAACGTATATGGCAAAAAATGACTATTTTCAGCATTTATATGGCATATTTTTTCTGGCAACTGTGCTTCAGTGGCTGCGTCCAAAAAAACTGGGCAAACAATGTCTACAAGGTCAACGTATGGCGAAAAATTACTATTTTCAGCATTTATATGGCATATTTTTTCTGGCAACTGTGCTTCAGTGGCTGCGTCCAAAAAAAACTGGGCAAACAATGTCTACAAGGTCAACGTATGGCGAAAAATGACTATTTTCAGCATTTATATGGCATATTTTTTCTGGCAACTGTGCTTCAGTGGCTGCGTCCAAAAAAACTGGGCAAACAATGCCTACAAGGTCAACGTATGGCAGTTGTTTAAAGAGAACAGTAGATTACTAGCCAGCAAAGCTACCTAAGCTAAAATGTCCCTCAAATCCCTGCAGACTTCTGTCCCTCCAATACTGAGCAGTATCAAGCAGATTACTAGCCAGCAAACTTACTATCATCTGTCCCTGAAATCACTAACAGCTCTCCCCCTACACTATCTCTTCCAAGCACACACAGGCAGATTTTTCAGATACATTTTTGCCCTTGATCCCCCTCTGGCATGCCACTGTCCAGGTCGTTGCACCCTTTAAACAACTTTAAAATCATTTTTCTGGCCAGAAATGTCTTTTTTAGATGTTAAAGTTCGCCTTCCCATTGAAGTCTATGGGGTTCGCGAACCGTTCGCGAACCGCTCGCATTTTTGCGCAAGTTCGCGAATATGTTCGCGAACTTTTTTTCCGACGTTCGCTACATCCCTACTCTCTACTTGCCAGTGGAACCCTCAAAATTATTATATGTTGAGGAGAAGTTCCATAGTGGGCCCACATGTAAAATGATTACTGACATTTTTTGTTAACAAACATATAAGGGCAGATTTAAGGCAAATTAAAATCAAAGTTAGGATTCTCAGCAGTTTGAACTTTATTATCTTTGCATATTTTAATTTTTTTGTTGCTCACAAACAATACATTTTACTTAGCAGCAATGAAAAAACATCCTGACTGCTGAATAATTTTAGTTGCCATTTGCTCATCTGACTCATACTAAATAAATTAAAATGTGTTAACAGTATGGACCTTTCTCTTTTAGTTTTGGGCTAAAATCTGTCTTCGAATTTTAAGGATTGAAAGTGAGAGCTCTGCCAATATCTGATGAATCGTACTTATTCCAGTTCAAGATTTCTTACTGCATTTGAATATTAAAAGAGCAATTAATAGCTATTAATATCAGAATAGCACAACCAAATGCAAGAAATAATTTGCCTGAAATGACTCATAGTTTTAGAACATGCTATGGGATCTGTTATCCGGAATTACGGAAATGCCGTCTCCCATAGACTCCGTTTTATCCAAATATTCCAAAAAGTATTTCCTTTTTCCCTGTAATAATAAAACAGAACCTTGTACTTGATCCCAACTAAGATATAATTAATCCTTATTGGAAGCAAACATGGTTTTATTTAATGTTTACATGATTTTCTAGTAGTCTTAAGGTATGATGATCAAAATTACAGAAAGATCTGTTATCCGTAAAACCACAGGTCCTGAGCATTCTGGATAACAGGTTCCATACCTGTATCGACAAATACCCATCTAAAATTAGCAAAGGGAATGTGCTGTCATTTAATGTATGTAATATGAGTAGAGGAACTGCTGCCATTAAATTATAATAGTTAAGTCAGCACAGAAAATGCTTCACTATTACGGTACATGTATAAAATACCAATTATGACCAAGTACAACATCCCCTTTTTTTACATACAGTTGAACTGGGGAAATTAAAGCAACAACGTACAGTATGTGGGATATTAACATGGAGTATATAATGTAGATAAACTGCTAAACTGCCTGCTGCATCTTTATACTCGTAGTATGCCAGCCTGGATATGATGAAATTATCTTGGAGAAAAATTTGCAATGGTGCACAATTGGCCAGTGCATAGTTTATACACCAAAATGTGGCGTGGTTGCATTTTGATAAACTGACAATGTCCTGCTCATTTTTAATTTTGGCAAAAAATTTTATCACTATACCCAAGGTAGACATAAGCAGCCATTCATTTCCACAAGTGCAGTGCATGAAATTTGCCATGCTTTTTGCCTAGAAGGTAGCATTTTTTCTAACAATTCCAGCTTAATTGTGGGTGTTGACGTAAATGGGTGCAATTGCTGATAGTTACATAGTTAAATTGGGTTGAAAAAAGACAAAGTCCATCAAGTTCAACCCCTCCAAATGAAAACCCAGCATCCATACATACACCCCTCCCTACTCTCACATAAATTCTATATACCCATATCTATACTAACTATAGAGTTTAGTATCACAATAGCCTTTGATATTATGTCTGTCCAAGAAATCATCCAAGTCCCTCTTATAGTCATTAACTGAATCAGCATCACAACATCACCCGGCAGTGCATTCCACAACCTCACTGTCCTGACTGTGAAGAACCCCCTACGTTGCTTCAAATGAAAGTTCTTTTCTTCTAGTCTGAAGGGGAGGCCTCTGGTACGGTGATCCACTTTATGGGTAAAAAGGTCCCCTGCTATTTGTCTATAATGTCCTCTAATGTACTTGTAAAGTGTAATCATGTCCCCTCGCAAGCGCCTTTTTTCCAGAGAAAACAACCCCAACCTTGACAGTCTCCCCTCATAATTTAACTCTTCCCTCCCTCTAACCAGTTTAGTTGCACTTAGTCTCTGCACTCTCTCCAGCTCATTTATATCCCTCTTAAGGACTGGAGTCCAAAACTGCCCCCCATACTCCAGATGAGGCCTTACCAGGGGTTCTGCCCAAGACTTATCTAATACATACTACAAGTAGTGTAAAGTATTTAGTCATGCACAGTACAGGAATAACCAACATCCAAAGACCAAAAGTGGAAGAAATAGGGGTCAGGCAGGAAATTGTTCATACGCTGAGAAGCCCCAGTGCCAGAATGAGTTGCCACTGGCAGAAAGTGGCTTTTCTCATACTTTTCACCAGATGTGCAATAGCCTAAATCTTGTGGCATCATCCAGGGCCACAACTAGAAGTAGCAGGCTAGTAGGTAAATGCCTAAGGTGCAATGCTGGGAGGAGAGGTATTAGGTGCGTACCTCTTCTGTCTACCCCTAGTTCAGGGTCCTGGAAGATCGCTGTATGCAATCACTAGAATGGCTTCTTGTAATTGGAAGCTGATTGCACCCTCTACTTGGCCCTGTACCGGCATCATCTCTCCATCAAAATCCTTCCTCCACTATGCAAATTGCATGCAGAGTGAAAGGATTTTGACAAATTTTGTATGTGACAATTGGGTAGAGCAAGGGACAGGTGAGGGGATATGACACGGGTATCTGGCACTAAATAAGCACAGTAGTCACAAACAAACAAACCAATTTGTAACATTTTACAATTTTGTAAACAAAGTGTGAACAAATTGTAGCATTAGTAAATCTCTCATCCTGCCATGTCCTTCATTTCAGGTATTTAGGTATCTGCTTCGTTTATATCTTCCCTTCACATTGCCATGAGGCTGCCAAATAATGGTCCGTAACATTAAATGTGTTTGTCAGACTGGGAAACCTGAACACAAAGAGAATCGGTGGCTGTTTTATCCTGATAGGAAAGAAGTAAGTGGTAGAACAAGTCTAATTGTAACAAATGACTGGGGCGCCAGCTGTGCTCTGGGTTCTGTTCAAACTCTTGCAGCCAAATATTTATTTCTTTTGGCTTATTAGTACCTAATGTGCCTACAGTCGACTTCATACTTGGCTAGAGTAAACGCTGAAAGCTCCATAATATCCAAACAATACAAAGTGGAACAATCATTTAATGTAATAGTATCTTGTGTCTCTGGGAATACAGTTCAGCTCATAAACAAACAGTTCAACGTATCAGTGGAACCAAATCTGAGAATTCTCTGTTCCTTACAGTACGCCGAGTTAATTGGACATGAACATTACAACTAAAACACATGGACAAGAGGAGAGCCTGTAGCATTATTCTGGCTTATAAATGCTCCTCAGTTACACTCCAAGGCTGTTATAAGGTTCTTATTAATTATCCTTCAGCCCCTCCTGATCAAAGATGAGCCCATATATAATAAAAGCTAAATGATTAATTCATTTTTCAATTCAATTTTTTTTTTAAATTCAATAACACAAAAAAGATTGTGATTAAACTCTGCTGAGTTTTTATCATGATCAATAGCTTACTTGGAAAACTCATTAATTAGGAACTAAAAACTCAATCTCATTCATTCATTTTTACAAATGTAATTGTTAAATAAAATAAAAACAGCTTGACTGTTGACAATACACACAGAAGCTTTCCAAGTTTTGCCAAGATCCTACATAAGGGGCCTATTTATTCAAAATCTAAACTCACATTTTTGAGACTTGCTGCTTCACTAGAAAAAAATAATTCAACGGGGAAATAAATCAGCAGTTGTTGAGCAGCAAAAGTTATAGAGAAGTAGCACTAGTGCTGACTAATCCTGATTTGCAGGATCCTCTAACCTGACTTCCACTGAACTTGTCCACCTTGATGGCTAATAATCTTCAATATAAAGATTACAGGGTTCATATGAAAGGAGCACCCCATAGAGAACCATTTTCTTAGACAATGTTCTCCAACCAGAGGCTCATGAGCAACATGGTGCTCACCAACCCCTTGGATGTTGCTCCTAGTGGCCTCAAAGCAGTGATTAATTTTGAATTCATGACTTGGATGCAAGTTTTGGTTGCAACAAGGATCACTGGCAAACAGAGCTTCTTGTAGGCTGCCAGACTACCAAATATCTAACCACAGCCATTATATGGCACCAACTGAAACTATTTTCATGCTTTTGTTGCTTCCCAATGACTATTATGGATAAAAAAGATTGGGAACCAAGAACGTGTGCCTACGGCTTTCACAGTATGAGGCACAGTGTTAAGAACCCGATCTCCTTCTAAAGCCACATGAATGATGAGTAAGAAGATGTGACCCTTCTCTGCAAGTGTAAAATTGTTGTGCTTCATAACTAAATACGCTTTGGTCACATGAAGGAATGCTTGGTTTATAAGTGTCATGGAGCCGGGAGCTCCCTCCAGGGAGGTAGTCTGGATCAAGGAGGAAGCCCTCTTGAGGGTGCAAGGTCGCGGTATCCAAAGGGTTAAGCAAAATACAAGGTCAAAGTCCAGGCATGAGTTCAATGGCAGGCAGATCAGGATCAAATAACAAGAGTCCAGGCAAGGGGTCAAAACCAAGGCAGGAGCAGGAATCAGGATAACAGGATAACAGAAACCCAGGTTCAGGGTAGCAGAACCTATTCTTGGGCGCCCTTCTGGAGTCCTGGGCGCCCTTTTATAGCTGAATTTGGCACCATAGTGACGTCACTGGCGTCCTTACGCCGGCGTGTTTGCGCATGCGTATTTTACACATGCGTCGGCGTTGCAGCGCTGGAGTCCCAGCGTCCATGTGGGCCGACTGGGCGCCGCCATTTTAGATTCTTCGCCGCCGGGAGCAGACGCGTCTCTTCATGCTCCCGGCGGTCTTGACAATAAGGGACATATAACACAGTGTTTTGTGACTTTTTTGTACTTTAAAACTAGACCCCATTAGTATAGAAGTTATTCCAAATTCTTTTTTAAACAAAAGAGTCCTACTTAGTTGTACTTGCAGAACTGCGCCTTGCACCAGCGCAATGGGCAGACAGGGCTTAAATTGCCATCAGCAAATGCTATGAACTGAGTGTGATTTTACACAGCAGAGGTTTCATAAATGAACTCTCAATTATTTTCTCAAGCTGAGTAAAATATAGAAATTCTACTCTCCCATGAGTAAGGGGAAGCTGGCAATCTCTATGATATATTTGGCAGAAGTTCCTCTGGTGAGTACTACAGCTCTGTTCATTCATTTTCGAAGGATTTCTTCTAAACAGAGGATTTAATCGTCACTTGAGCCTTTGTAAGTATCATAAATAGAAGCTTACGTTTCTGGTTCTCAACTCTTGATATTCTTTGTCATGTCTTTTTCTTTATTTCTTATTTTTATTTAAAAAAAGGCAAAAATGGATAAATGGTATAGGAAAAGGAGGAAGGGTGATAGATCCTTGGTGCATTTATTCTAAATATGGGACTGCAGACCTTATGCTAACTTGGGAGGGTTCCCGGATAATGGTTTCCATATCTTATTAACCTTATCCAGGAGGACATTGCATCCATGGACTTCAGTGGCATCATCTATTCTATGTCCCTTGTTTCATATGATAACACTTTGTTGCAGTGTTTATGTTATTGTGGACCCCCCCCCATGAAATAGTCGGATTTTCAGGCTAATTCCAGCACAGACTACAGAATCTTCCGCCTAGGATAGGGACCTCTCCGATTGACTTATATAAAACCTCAGCAGATCTGAGATGGAGGATTCTAGTTTTTTTCCTCACTAAAAATTCGGATTTTATAGTAAAAAAAACCCTTGAATTTTTTGAGTTTTTTGCATTTAGGCTTTAATAACCCCTCAAGTCTGTTTCAACCCTCCCCCCCCTTAAAAAGGTTATTCTGCAGGGTTATGGGAGTAGGAAAGGATCAAGAATAGTTGCAGCCATTGGCTGGGAAAAGGAGTAGCTCAGGTTAGGCCTTAGGCCATAAAGGCATGAGTCTTAAGGATAAGTAAACCTTTAAAATAAGTGAATGTAAAATTGACGAGGGGGCTATTCTAAGCATTTTTATCATTTACATTGATTCTTTTTTCTAGTCAAGGAAGTTGTCAGGAGAAAGTAAGAGGCTGCTCTGATGTTCTTCTGCTTAGGAAAAATTTGAGAAAGGTTTCTAATATTTTTTCCTAAGCAGAAGAACATCAGAGCAGCCTCTTTCTTTCTCCTGACAACTTCCTTGACTACTTGGTGGTCAGACTGGTGGGAAACTGACCAGCAGGTGGCGCTGTTGTAACAAAATTAATTTGTATTAACAGCACATGTATCCCTCAATATCTTGGAATAAAAAAATAAATAAATAAGAATGTAAATGACAAAAGAGCTTCAAATAGCATTCTCATTTTTATATTCGCTTACTTTAAAGGTTTACTTATCCTTTAAGGGTTATCAGGAGGGAAATGTCACGAAGCTTCACTCTCAGCTCAAACCCAGCCTGAAATCTTAATTTATGAGAAGACCTACAGTACGCCAGTTGGAGCATAATATCGTTAGCAGTGGTAACCGGTAATTGAGTATGACAGAGCAAGGTTTATCACATGATGCACTTGGATCGTACAAATCACTTACCGTATTATTATTACAATAATACAGTGATATACATCCCCTGAGGTTTCACAGCTTGATGGAAAGCAAAGAATTGTGTTCATTTGCTAAGTTGAATCTGGCAGGAAACAAAGAGAAATGTCTTCATGTGTTTTGCCTTGTCTGGCAGCGGTAACACAGTGGCAGGAATCTTCTCTCATCAGATAATTTGTCAGACTCCAGTGTTCCCCGGCTCACTGTTATTATTGGCACAATCTGCCTTAACTGGCTACAAACCTTTCTTCTAGAAAAATTCAGGCTTTGTAAAATATTTAGGGGGGGGGGTTAGAAAAAATGTGATTATGGCAAAATCACTTTAATAATATTGTTTATTATGTACAATCATTTTATATATTTAAAGGCATACAAAGCTACAAAAACAAAATATACTGATGTTCTGAAGAGAGTTGGTGTGATTTTTTCCATTATGACCATTTTTCTCAAATATTTGTGTTCTGTCCTCCCTACGTATTACCTTGGGGCAGTGTGTAGTTCGACATGAGGCTAGACCTCCCCACAATCCAATAACTGAGCTTGGAGTCTGTAGATTTTACTGGATAGGCAAGTGGAATAGATAGAAAGCTGAGTGGAGAGTCTAATATTTTTCCTAAGCAGAAGAACATCAGAGCAGCCTCTTTCTTTCTCCTGACAACTTCCTTGACTACTTGGTGGTCAGACTGGTCAGAAAATGACCAGCAGGTGGCGCTGTTGTAACAAAATTAATTTATATTAACATGGGAACCAAGAGGCTTAATAATGGAAGAACAGAGTATAGTATGTAGAGAAAAGAGACTAGGAGAATAAAGAGATTGAGTGAGGAGAGGAGAAATAAGGGGTTAGAAAGTGGGCGCATGGTCTAAGGTTTTCTGGTGGGCCCCTGATATCCCAGTCCGACACTGTATCTGCCCAGATGTGTATCAGAAGAATAGCAAGTGACAGGTTATATATAATGAAATCCACATGGCTGCTCCTGCAAGTACAAAACATATTTTAGATGCAGTTAGTCTAGGGGAAAAGAATCCTTGAGGACACAGAGGTCAGTAAAATATGAGCTGATTTTACGTATTATGGCAGATGACTGGTAAACTAATATCTGGGACACTTGAGGGGAGGGGGGATACCCTGATATTTAAATAATATAGGCCAATATGACTTCTGGTATCAGCCCTGGCATAATCTATGCACAGAATGAAATTAATATTTTAAAGAGGTGATACAATGCAAATAGGATGTCTACTGCTGGGGTTATTTTTTGGCTCCAAGTTACTAAATATACCCCCAGCCAGTGGTGTAACAATGCTGCGCCAGCCCCCTGCCACAAAAATACATCTTTAGATTTGTGTGGCTGTGTCACGTTCGGGAATTCGCCGCAAATTTGTGCCTGCTGAATAAATTCACAAACAAAGAAAACAGGTACCGGCACACAGGTGCGATTCAAGTAGGGGACTTAAACCTTACGTGTTTATTAAGTCAACACAACGTTCCGGTGGCAACTCCCCCTTCGTCAGGTGATTTTGTTAAACAAACCATTCTAAGATATTGGGGGATTCTTAGGAACGACCCAAAAATTGGTAACTTTTTCCAATCTCCACCCATCTTCTCCTACAAACGAGGGAGAAATATTGGGGATCTATTTAAGCGAAAAAAGGCTCCTCCAACTGTAAGGCAGATCCCTTCTGGCACTTATCCATGCCAAAATTGTGGCCATTGTAATGGGATCATTAAGGGTGATAAGGTAATGCATCCCCTGAAAGGTACTCCCCATAAAATCAATGGGATACATACATGCAACACACAAGGGATTGTATATTGTATTAAATGTCCGTGTGGCATGGCATATGTAGGCCAGACACAAAGATCTTTAAAGGTGCACCTGAACGAACACAAATCTGTAATTCGCAATTATCAACCAGAGGTGGGGAATACACAAAATAAGAAGAAACAAGAAACCATTTTGGCAAAACATTTTTATGAGTATAAACATGGTGTCTCACAGTTGCGTTGGCAAATCCTAGAAAAAGTGAATAAAAAACATGGACAGGATTTCAAACAAAAATTATTACAACGGGAAAGTTACTGGATATGGACCTTACAAACTCAGACCCCTAAAGGTTTGAATGAGGAATTCAGTCTAATGTGTTTTCTATAACATTTGCTCCTGGATATCCTGTTTTTTGCAATCCTTTTTGCAGTCCTTTCCGTATGTTTAACCATCTTCTTTTTACTTTTTTCAGATATTAGAATGAAAAGAACGAAATTTACTTCCAGGGTGAGGCAAAATTATTTTTCTTTTTTCTATTTATTAGGGAAAGTTATCTTCCTTATTCGTTAGATTTAATTTTTATAACTGTTTTTGGAAATTTTTGTTCTGTTTATATTTTGTTTTTTCGTTTGGGAAATAGGTTTTTTCGTTTGGGAAATAGGATTTTTTCACATACGATGTTGAACTTTCTAATTGGGATTTCCCCAGGATTGGACAATTTTGCATTCCCTTCTGGACATTGGACAATGGGATCCTGTGGGGGGAGTTTCTTTTGGGTATTTAAACCTGTTTCACATGTATGGCTGTACCACCTGACGAAGGGGGAGTTGCCCCCGAAACGTTGTGTCGACTTAATAAACACGTAAGGGTTAAGTCGCCTACTTGAATTGCACCTGTGTGCCGGTACCTGTTTTCTTCGTTCGTGCAGTATTGCGGAAGTGCCGACTTCCTAGGGTCCGAGCACCGGGTATACTACTTCATAGGGCTCGGGTGTGCACGTGAGTGTGTTTGTATATGCTGAATAAATTCACCCATCACTAACGTTCGGCACCCTATATCCAGAACCTAAGCTCCCTGGTCACGGCTCTCACTTCTGCCTCTAACCGCCGCCTTTCACCTCAGGAGGAGCCCTCGGCTAATCGGATGCCGCCCGGTCTTATTTGAAAGAGGAGCAAAGCTAACGGTTCTGGACAAGCAAAGGGGCACGATCGTCTCACCAGGATACTGGAAGGAAGAACATCACCAGGAACAGGCAGGTCGGGCCAGCACAAGCAAAAAATCGTCAGACAGGCCGGAATCAGGATAGGAGAACGAAGACTAGTCAGTGGACAAGCAAAGGTCAGATTGGAGAGGTCAGAGTAGTCACAGGCAGACTAGAATCAGGATTGGAGATGTGAGAGTAGTCACAGGAAAAGGGTCAATACACAGAAGAACAAGACAGGATTCACGTAGAAAACACACCCAGGAACTTACTAATAGAACCTTACAACGGGTAACTTGCTAAACCCTGAATTCCCCTTTTATAGTTTTAAATTTTGCACCAATGCGCGATCACGTCATCATGCCGGCACATAAACTCAGAAGCGTGCGGGCGCGCACGTCATAGGAGAACCGGACACAGAAGGGAAAAGACGCATGCGGAGGGCGCCCCCGCATGCCCAGGAGGAAGCCACTGGACCACCAGGGTAAACGTTCTTTACAGGCTGGTTCTGGTTTGGAGCCCTACGTGTGGCTAAATAACAGATCCATGTTTTCCTTTATCTGTATATCTGTATATATGCTACAGGGAGCCCTGACCAAAGTCTGGACCTGAACTAAAAATGTCCACTGGTGTAAGATATAAATAAAATGCTTGTTTTAACTGAACTTCTACTGTATAAAAAAAAAAATCCAAAGATCTGAAATATGTTTTGTGCTGTGAATCCTTCCTGTTATAATTTATTACAGTGCCATTGTTAGGAAAGAAAATATCTTTTGTGTTAAGCTTTATGACATCATTTGTTAACCTGGAGAAGAACGCGTTCTGCCTATTTCTGTATAAACTGGGCCATCGCTATTTATTTTCACTGGGTGATTAATGTTCCTGAAATTTCCCTTATCTGCGGGCTCATTAAATGAATCATATTTGGACTTCACAAGTGGGAAGTTAAAACTCTTCTGTAATTACTGGTTTGACGGCAGTTTTATTTCGTTTTAATATTTCTCCTTAAGATAAAACATATTGCACAATTACAAAGGACAATGCCATTTCCACTGCTGTGGGGCTCCCTCAAATCTTACTTTGAGATGCCCATGCAGATGGTGTGCATATAAATGTAACTGGTGTCAAAGGCCAGTATCAGTGAAGAGACTGGTAAATGCCTTAAAGGAGAAGTAAAGCCTAACTAAAAAAGTAATAGGAATGTTATACATTATGTTTTGTGCTTCTGTACCAGCCCAAGGCAACCACAGCCCTTTAGCAGTAAAGATCTGTGTCTCCAAAGATGCCCCAGTAGCTCCCCATCTTCTTTTCTGCTGATTCACTGCACATGCTCTGTGCTGCTGTCACTTACTGAGCTTAGGGAGCCACTCACAATATGCAGTACACATAGAATAGAAATGTCACAATATAAGGCTGATTAGTAATTAATACAGATAATTACTACATGGCAGCACAGAAACCAGTGCAATTAGCATCAGAATTTAATAATCAGCAAACCTGTAGCATCAGCTTATATTACAGCCAGGGAAGCTCATTTTCTGCTGGATAATTAGTGACGAGCCCTAAGCTTAGCTTCTCAACAGCCAATCAGAGCCCACTGAGCATGTGAGTGTCACAGACACTTTCCAAGATGGTGACCCCCTGTGACAAGTTTGAAGTCCTGGATCATTGCTGCTATTGACAAGCTGAAACTTTAGCCTCGTGCAATAAGTTCACTATAGGAAATATGCCATTTTTAGCCAAATTCATTTAAGGTTTAGTTCTCCTTTAATGGCAAAGAAAAGGTGAGAATGAGGGGCTAGTTCTTGGTAAGGTGGCGAAAATGTCGCAGACGCCCATTAAAGTCTATGGTCGTCAAAACATTTTTTGACGCATGATACTATACAAGTCTATGGGCGTCATTTCTGCAGCAAAACAAGCCACAAAAAATTCGCCCATCCCTAGTGGTGAATATTCAAATTAGAACTATTTTCATGTTCGAGATGTGATAAATCTCACATTTTGAATTTACATTCGAGTCGGTGCATTTAAATTCGAGTTTTGACACCATTTTTTTTAGGAAATTAGAATTTACCATTCAAACCTTAATAAATCTGCCCCTTGGGGGAGCAAGACAACCCTGTCCTTACTGACATAGGCAGCACTCATTTTATACTCTATTGGCAGCAAGTTATTCACAACTGCCATAATGAAACAATGTCGATATGCAGGGCTATTTTATTTTAATTGAAAGATAAATGACTTGTTTTCAACTTTTGTTCTGTATGTCTAAAGAACCTTGTCCTAAAAGTGTTTTGGATCATCTAGGTAGGCTTTAGCAAACTTGAGTCATGAAGCAATTTTTCTCTTTGAGTGGAACACACAAGTCATATTAGCTTCTTGAGAAGCTTGACCTACAACAATGGTCTAGGTGGACCACGTCACATTTTGGTCCTTTGATCATTGTGAAGCAAAATTCACCAAGAGTTGGATTGTTCACCCACTAATACCTAGAACATTGGTTGTCAAACTTTTTTAGTTGAAGCTCCTCTTGAAGGTCCAGCCATTGGATAGGATTCCAATTAGCTCATAAACTGAGTTCAGAGAGAGGAAGATATAAGCGTCAGCTGGCCTGCAACAATACTGTTTGATTGGTTGCTATGGGTTATTGGACATGAAGTCATCATTGCACCCATATTCAATTACTCTATATATTGTTCTAAATGAATCTTGACTACTTCAGTTACACCCATTCATTACACCTTTTAATCCTTTTCATTCTGTTAATATACAAAGCACAACATGTAATAAAAGTTTGCCCAAATACAAGAAGCCAAGACAACCAATATTTGCTTTTAAAGGTGACAAATAAATGCTGATTGGTTGCTATAGGTTACTGCACCTTGGCAAACATAATCAGGGTTATCAGTGTTGGATTGGGCAGGCGGTTACAATGTAATTCTCCTACCGCACACCTGTAGTTCACCAATCCTGCAATTGGTGGTGGGTTCCTTCCGTTGACCTTAGCAACCAATGTGTATAAGAAATGGATCCGCACACACGCTGATTAATGCAGTCGGGGAATATCCCCTTTTATTCAGCCACCAAACATTCAACGTTTCTGGGGGGAGCACCCACCCTTCATCAGGATACACTTATTTGTACAGTAACCAATTTTAAACCCAACTTCCCACGCCTTATTTTCCCATCATACACCTTGCCACAAAAATTAGAATAACTATATTACAGCATTGGCCGATTTGGGATAAAACCTTTGGTAAAATCTTTGATGATAAACCCCTTTTTAGCTACAAAAAAGGAAAGAGTATAGCTAATGGACTCACCAGAACTGATTTTAGAAAAATTGTAAACCAATATCTAATAAGAAAGGCACCTATCCATGTTTTCAGTGCGGGCATTGCAATGGGTTATTAAAGGTAGGGATGCACCGAATCCACTTTTTTGGATTCGGCCGAACTCCCGAATCCTTCGTGAAAGATTCGGCCGAATACCGAACCAAATCCGAACCCTAATTTGCATATGTGAATTAGGGGCGGGAAGGGGAAAACATTTTTCACTTCCTTGTTCTCTGACAAAAAGTCACGCAAATTCCCTCCCAGCTCCTAATTTGCATATGCGGGTAGAAGGATTCGGCCGAATCCGAATCCTTCTGAAAAAGGCCGAATCCTGGCCGAATCCCGAACTGAATCCTGGATTCAGTGCATCCCTAATTAAAGGGGAAATATGCCAACACCCCACTATGGGCCACGACATTAAATTAAAACAATTCGCAATATGTGATACAGAAGGGGTTGTTTATTTGTTAAAGTGCCCGTGCGGCCTATGTTACGTGGGACAGACTTCCAGAGCATTTAAAACTCGGATGAATGAACATAAGAGTAGAATAAGGAATTATAAACCTGAAGAGAAAGGTGAAGGGGTTACTATAGGTCAGAAAAAAAGAGAAAGAAAAAGAGAAATTTAAAAAGGAAACCCTACTGGCGAAACATTTTTTCGAGGCAAAACATAACATTTCACAACTCAGATGGCAAATATTGGAAGTAATACACAGGCAGAAAGGTGAGATAGATAAGCAGTCATTATTAAGACGGGAGGCCTTTTGGATTTGGCAGTTAAACACACTCACACCAAAGGGCCTTAACGAGAATTTTAGTTATATGTGTTTCTTATGAGAGATAACTTTTTTTAACCTTCTTACATGTTTCTATTTTTTACAGATAAGAACTGCTGAATGATCACTTAGAATATTAAGGGTTATTAGAAAATTCCGAGGGCAGTAAGTTATTATAATATTTATACAACACGTGGAATTTTACAATATGGTGTTTAATGTATGTGAAATTTTAAAAAAATATTTTGATACAATATTTTTATATTTAATAATTATTGCACTTGGACGCTTTGAGATAGAAAAAGACCATTTTGTAACCTGTTTTATCAAAATTGATTGTTTCGTTGTATTTCATATTAGGGTTAAATTTCTTGAATTCCACATAAGGGTTAATTTTTGTGGCAAGTTGCATGATGGGAAAAGAAGGCGTGGGAAGTTGGGTTTAAATTGGTTACTGCACAAACAATTGTATCCTGATGAAGGGTGGGTGCTCCCCCCCAAAACGTTAGATAAAAGGGGTGGGTGCTCCCCCCCCCGAAACGTTAGATAAAAGAAGATATTCCCTGACTGCATTAATCAGCATGTGTGCGGATCCGTTACTTATACACATTGGATTGGGCAGGCGGGACACTGGGAAAAACAATGCTAAATTTAGTACAAAATCTCATAATAGAATATCATTAATGGTTTTGTGCAACTACAACTCACTTGAAGGTTCTTGAACAATACAAATAGCAACTGGCTTGATTCTCTTGAAATGCAAATCCGGGTTTAATACTCAAGGTTTATCATGTACATGTATGGTAACTTCACAGCATTTTAGAGGCAGCATTTTAATTAGCCTTTGATTCCTACATTACAGTCCAGTGTGGCCTGAGATAAGAGCTACCCCATTGCTATCCCTTCTAGTTGGAGCACAGGCTACTCTTGCTAACCAGTTCTATCTGCCTCACTTTCCTAGAAACTACCCTGTCCTGACTACACCTCATCCACAGGGTCCCTATATAGCCCACTTCACCAAGGGCCTCACCACCCTTGGGGCTTTCCCTTACTGGGGCCTAAGCTCTAAGTTCCCAGTGCATCCACCCCCTCCTGGAGAGGCAGGGGAAAGATGAAGCCTCAACCTCTGCCCAGCACTATATTGAAGTGTGGCCAATGATACGCTGTACACATTATGCTAATAAGCAAAAGTAGAGACATGGGCGCAAATTCACTAAGTGCCGAAGCGCCGAACGCTAGCGTTAATTCGCTAGCGTTTGGCATTTTTCGTTACTGCGCAAATTCACTAATGAACGCTGGCGTAGTTTCGCTAGTGTTACTTCGCACCCTTACGCCAGGCGAATTTTCGCTAGCGATGTAACTACGCAAATTCCCTAACTTGCGCAGTGTACTGAACGCTACCTTTTACGCTAGACTTCCTTCGCCACCTCAGACCTGGCGAAGCGCAATAGAGTAGATAGGGATTGTTTCAAAAAAAGTCAAAAATTTTTCTAAGTCCCAAAAAACGCTGGCGTGTTTTCTACATGATGGGTGATAGGCTGAAAAAGATCGAAAATATTTTTGGGGCTCCCCTCCTTCCCCCCTACATTTCATGACTCTTGGCAACTTACCTAGACAGTGGGCACATGTGTAGGGCAAAATAAAAATTTTATTTGATGTTTTGAAGGTTTTCTAGGCATTTGTAGTGCTATTTGTAGTTCCTCCATTGAAATTTGAATTTGGCGCCGTATGCAAATTAACCACCGCTAGCGAAACTTCGCTTCGTTTGGCGAATTAACTCAAGCGCATCTTCGAAAACTTACGCTA
>CM076675.1:163611891-163779391 GCA_038501925.1 Xenopus petersii
AAACAAAACGTTGGGTTTTTCAAGGATTTATATTCACTACACTAGGGGGCAGATTTATTAAGGGTCAAAGTGCAAATTGGAATTCCAATTTTTTTGGTCAAAATTCTTAAATTCGAATTGTGAATTATCCAAACTTGATTCAATTTTAATTCGAATTTTGAGATTTATCATACTCTGGGCCTTTAAGAATTTGAAATCAAATTCGGCTATTCGCCACCTAAAACCTGCCGAACTGCTGTATAAGTCAATGGGAGAGGTCCAGGGATCAAATTTGGCAATGTTTGCAGCCTTTCTGACATCGAGTTTTTTTAATTTGATTCAAGTTTTTTTAATCAAATTGGATTTGAGTTTTCGGGCAATTAAATTCCTCCAAGCTGAGAAAAATACAATTTTATTAATAAATTCCGATTGGTCGAATTTCAAGTTTATGGGAGTTTTAAATAACTCACGTAAATTCGAAATAGACCCTTAATAAATCTGCTAAGGGTCATATTTATCAAAATCCAAATTTAATTTGAATTAAAAAAGTCAGACCAAACTCTTATCCACGATTGGAGCTTATTTATTATTTAAAAAAAGCTCGATTTAATCTTATTGGTAGGGATGTAGCGAACTGTTCGCCGGCGAACTAGTTCGCGCGAACTTCGACTGTTCGCGTCCGCCGAATGTTCGCGAACGTCGCGCGACGTTCGCCAATTGGTGTTCGCGTTCGATTCGAAGTAAAATTTCGTTCGACCATTCGACCATTCGACCGTTCGATCGCTAAAATCGAACGATTTCCATTCGTTCGAACGATTATAAGCATTCGATTGAATTAAAATCATTCGATCGAATAGCTTCGATCGTTCGATTCGAACGAAAATCCTTCGATCGTACGAATAAAATCCTTCGATCGTTCGATCGAACGATTTTATCGAGCGTTCGAAGTTCGCGAACTGTTCGCGAACTGTTCGCTTTTTTGCCGGTGTTCGCGAACGGCGTTCGCGAACATCAAATCGGCAGTTCGCTACATCACTACTTATTGGGGACAAACCCTAAAGAATCGAGCACAAATCCAAATTGTACAAATTGTCCAAATCGCACGATTTATTCGGGCTTTTTCCCGAAAAGCCCAAATTTTTGGGATTTTTGCCCAAAAATTCCAAATAGGATAGGGACCTCTCCCATTGACTTTTTGGTTCATGGTTGGTTCTGAAGACAATTACAATCCAATATTAAACATCCACCAAATATACACAATGACATGGCAGCCTCCATCAGTTAGTATTGTAATATTCTGCTCTCCATTGTTTTTTTAAATATTCTACATAACAGCAAGAACCTTGTGCATATCTTTCTATTATAGAGTGCAGTTATGGGACCTTTAATCCAAAATGCTCTGGACCTGGGGTTTTCCGGATAATTGATCTTTCAGTAATTTGGATCTTCATACCATAAGTCTACTAGAAAATCATGTAAACATTAAATAAACCCAATAGGCTGGTTCTGCTTCCAAAAAGGATTAATTATATCTTAGTTGGGATCAAGTACAGGCTACTGTTTTATTATTATAGAGAAAAGGGAAATTGGTTTTGAAAATGTGGATTATTTTATTATAATGAAGTCTATGGGAGACGGCCTTTCCGTAATTGAGATCTTTCGATAATGGGTTTATGGATAATGGATCCCATACCTGTATAGAGAAAGCAAGCTCAGTGCATGGTTGCTCTTATCTTTAAGCTGGGAATGTGCTTACTTGGTGGACTTCATTAATGTGCCTTTTTTCAAGCTCTTTACTGCACCTTTCTCACAATTTGCTGTTTATTTGTGGCTTAAAAAAGGCTATTTGCTCCAGTCAATTCTTAACAATTCTCTTTGTTTATTTTGCTCCCAAAGGAACTGATGAACTTTGCAAAATAAACCCATTCCCTCACATTCCCTGGGGTGGGATGATGCCGAATGCTTGTCAGTTTGTGAGTAAATTTAGGCTGCATTATGCTACATCAGGGGGAATCTTTATCCTGCTAATGTACTGTATAGTAGAAGGGCTTTACATAGAGACAGGAATACACTAGGCCTTCTCAACCATTTTTTATCTAACCATCATAGGCTCATTTTCACCCAGGACTTTGTTTTAAAATCAAAATCACAAAGAGAGTTAATTATAAAAACAATACTAATAGATAAACCCAGGTACATCAATACACGTTGGATGAAGGAGGCCACAAAGCATCCGTAGTGCTGTGCTGCAAAACTTTTATTCCAAGTCCCTTTCTCTCTCTCAACGTGTATTGATGAATCTTTTGGTCTTTACGGTGTGACCCAATTAAGAAGGTGAGCCTTCTTAAAAAAAGTTAAGGGAAGCACTGGGAAAATTTCATAGGATTGAGATAAACCTAGGTAGTAGTGTTAAATAAATCTGTTTAGGTTTATTTATTTAGATTGTGGGCAGCATGGTAGTTGAGTGGTTAGCACTTATGCCAGTGTTAAGGTGGCCATACATGGAGAGATCCGCTCATTTGGTGATTTTGCCAAACGAGCGTATCTCTTTCCGATATGCCCACTTGAGGTGGTGATTGGGCAACGATCGGATCATAACGATGGGTAAATTTACGGTCGGATCGCAAGACCACATCAACCAATAGATGTGGTCTGCGATCCGACGGATCCGACGGGATCTTTCGGCCAGATATCGATCGGGGAAGCCCATCGGGGGGCCCCATACACGGGCCAATAAGCTGTCGACTCGGTCTGTCGGCAGCTTGTATCAGCCCATGTATGGCCACCTTTAGAGTCCTGGGCTGTATCTGCAAGGAGTTTGTATGTGACCTGATTTCTGCCCACGCTCTAATAACATACAGGTTTATGGCTCCTGATGAAATTAATTTTGGTGTGAAAGTGATTGGGACATTAGACTGTAAGCTCCAATGGGCAACGGACTAGTGTAAAGAGTGAACATTCTCTGTAAGGCACTGAATACAATGTGCTGGGCATTGAATATAATGAGCAATTGATTTTTTTAACAGTTTTTGAGATATTAAATGAGTTAGTAGAGAATTAGCTCAGCCTCTACTTTTCGGTAACTTATTTAACTCAATTTACATCAGGATTTTGAAGGTGGTGGGATAACACATTAGATATCTCAGAAGCTGTAAGAACTATGATAAAGACTGTTTGGGAAATAAATATATTAAACAACCCTGCGGATATCTGGGGTCAGTAAATCAACCCAAGTTGATGTGTTTGGCTCTTCAATGGAACAACAAGCAAATGTATTTAAAGGGCACCTAACAAAGCCAAAATCAAACACATATTAACAATCTGACCAGTACAGGCTAAACACGTTTAATCAAACTACATATATAGTTTTTTGAAAAAACTGCAGGTTTTAAAAAAAATCCCTTACTTTGTCAAATGGGTTCTTTCACTGAGGGAGGCCATACTGTGACTATAACAGAGACTCTAATATGCAAATTTCAGGAGCATGCTCAGATTGTAACACTGCTTGAAGTGTTCTACCCAGAATGCCTTGTTTAAGTAAACTCCTCCACTAGAAGTATCAGGAGATTTCCCTATCTTGTCCCCTGCTGGTAAAGTCATTATGCAAATGAAGGACACACAGTAACTTCCAGCAGGGGGCAGCACTACTGAACAGCAGCTAACACACAGGTTTGGCTGATTTGAAAATAGCTTAGAAGGGTTGATAAGCAACAAGGAATTTCAACTGAGCATGTGCGAGATTTCAGAGCTACAGTTGGCTGGGAAGATATAGGTAGGAGGAGCCAGTGAAATCCAAGATGGCTGCCTCAGCTAGAACTGCAGGGGAGATAGGGGAGATCTTGCAGAAGGAATAGTGAGCTGATCATTTACATTATACAAACAATTCTAACTGTTTTAAAAATCGTATTTCTTGAACTTTCACATAGTGTATTTACTTAGTAAATGATTTTGGTCATGATTTGTGCCCTTTAATAACTCGTGACCCCTTGAGGGACAGAGATAAACATACTGGAGGGATTTTACTTCCCAGTTGATATGGTAAACACCTATATGGAACTAATGACTGTAACCTGGTCAGCCCTCATAGCTTGTTACCACTATTACTCGTACCAAGGTAGATATTATTAGTGTACAATCGTATGTATACAGAGAAGGTGCAATTTTGTTTGGTCTGCAAATAACAAGAAAATGGAATGCCCTAAACTAACAATTGCCTGTAGATATAGCACCTGCATCAGGCCAGTAGTCTGCTACTGCCTCATTAGAACGTCTGTTCTTTGACATGGCCATAAAACCTTAGTTTTGCATTCCCCTTTTATTTTGGGATGACCATCATGCAAATGTGGGTGTCTGCCCCATCGTTTTGCATGTGTCCCAAGTAACAGGAGGCTGAAATGTAGGGATGAAACAGTGTCTTGGGGTAGATATATAGAGCAAAGTTTAGGGAAGATCCTTTAGTGTCACCTACATTCAACAGCCCTTTGACATTGATTAAATCTATTATATAATGCATAGTCCAAGCATAGGGGACCTTTTGTATTGCTCAGTGCAGAGCTACAGTTCTCAGTGTCTCAACAGATAGACGCTAAATACTGTTGATCTACAACGGTTACTAAAAGCAATTTAATTTCAATTTACAATTTTTCCACATTTTCAATGGACACACCATAATGATCCCCCACTATGCTTGCCTCTACTAATATTTGTAGTCTAGAAGAGGTTAAGAAGACCTCTTAACCATTACCTTAGTTCATTGAACAAATCATTTTTACTTTTATATACAAAAATAGCAATCTACATGCTTCTTTTTCAACTTGATTTCTTAAGTGCAAAAGACATTTGGAGGAAATAATGCCACACATGTTTGCCTGAATACAAAGGTAACAGAAAATTGTTTAGGTTGGATTTATTTTGTGGATGGTTAATGTTAAATGGCTTCTTGGCCTTACCTGTAATCATAATGTTTCAGTAAAGAGAAATATCAGTACAATGGTGCATATCCTGCTGTGACATTATGTCCAATTAGAATGCTGTTGAAAGTCGGATACTGCCAAGCATAGAATGGTTTCCTGGGAAACTAGTACAATATATACAATCACAAACTACACATTGTATTGTATTATTATTAACTTTACCCACATAGTCTGGAATTTCAGAATTCTTTAAAGAAAAGGAAAGCTTAACAATAAGGTGGTATTATATGTATGATGAACTTGGATTGAAAAAAATATGTTGGATTTGGTCTGGAAATGTATTGTGGCACAGTGGCTGGGAAAACATTAGCCGAAAGGTACAAATCACCCAGAACGATCAATTAGACCCAGCATATGAACAGAATAATAGAGGCTGGGGGATGGGAGCTTTGCCCAGGGGGCAGTAGGAAGTTTGAGAGGTTTCAGGTGGCTCATTGCAACAAGGGGAGTGGGAAAAGACCCTGAAGGAAAAACCAAGGCTGTTGCAAACAGTTATATGGACTATTACTCAAAGTAGAGGGCTAAACTTTCCTGTGAATTGTAGAACTGTGCGGCCAGTCTGCCAGTGAATTGGCTGTTTTGGTTAATGAACAAACTGTTACTGTTACTTTCATTAAACCAGACTTGGTCTGGAAATGTAAATTGGACTTGTTTTAGAAATAAACATTGAACTCGGTCTGGAAATTAACTGTGTGTTGGAATTGGGCTGGTAATATATGTTAGACTTGGTCTGTATTTTGGACTTGGGGGCATGTTTACTAACATTGGAGATAAATATCTGGAGAGATTTCTGGAGATGTTGCCCATAGCAACCAATCAGATCTTTGCTTTTGTTTTCTAACTTGGCTGTGGCTGTTTAAATCTAATTGCTGATTGGTTGCCATGGGCAACATCTCCAGAAATCTCTCCATATATTTATCTCCAATGTTAGTAAACATGCCCCTAGTCGTCTGGAAATGTTTGTTGGACTTGTTCTGAATGTATTTGTTGGATTTTGTCTGGAATGTGAAAACCTGTGTTAGATTGGCCTGACATTTATTTTGGACTTTGTCATTACCTGGTTGAATATTTCATTCAGCATTGAAGAAAATGGATCATGGTTAGTTGGAGCAGCTTTTACAGCTAACGTTTAATGATGAGCAAATCTGTCCCATTTCGCTTCACCAAAAAAATTACCAAAACTGCGAAAAAATTTAATTTACCTTTTTTTTACATTTTATTTGTAACTTTTTTTTCTCACTCCCAATACATTAAAGTAAATGGCCATTTTTTCTTGTAGAGGGGACTTTTCATCTTGGAGTCTTGTTTGTCTTGACGAATTGTTTGTCTTTGTGACTTATTTATCTCAGCAACTTTTTTGTTGCAGCAAATTTTGTCACTGCAAAATTGTGCCGCAGCAAAAAAATTAATAGATGGCAAAATGTGAATCAGGTGAAAAAATTTGAGCATCACTACTCATGTTTTATCTTGACTTTGAATTCTGCTCTCATTATGATTGTCTCCATATTCATGGTCCCAAGGTGCATAAGCAAAACAGTTCTACCCCACATAGACCTCCTTTTCCCACTGTAATATTCAAACTTTCTTACCTTGCAGAAACTTCTCTGTGTTGGACACAACATACTCTGTAATAAGGAAACTTAGTTTATATTTTATTGTGTCTTTAATATAAAAGCACCCTTTATTTGCAGGCATATTTCCTCTTTGCAGTAGGCATAGGCTGCAGCTGATATCCCATAGCATTTGCTGGCTAAGAAAAGCATCAGACTGAGCCTGAATGCGTTCAAAATTGGATCGATGGTGTAGGGGATTAATGATTCTGACCTAGTAAAATAAAGTGATGTACACTACCTTGGAGAACGCTCTTTTTCTCCCAGATTCATGTAAAAATCCATTTTTCTTCAATACTCTTCTTTTTTTGCCTGACAGCTTTGTTTTGTTTATGTTTTGAAATCTAGATTTCCTTTTTCAAAGCCCTGACCTGGTAGGATTCTCTGGCTGAAGTCATTGGCACACTTTTTACACACTTTCCTGGCCTTTTCTATTTATAATGAGCAATTTCAATTTTAATCTAGAGGATAAAGGATAACTGAATGTCTGTCGAGTGTCTGGTGATTCTTTTGTTCTCATGCATATTGGAGAGGTGCCGACCTCTCTTCCAGACACCGAGTTTAGAAATTGGAAAGGCTGGGGAGAGGCTGGGGAATCAGGAATCTTTGTTGTAAGCTACTGTATAACTGAATGTCTGGCACACTTTTGGGATGAAATTCATATGATTCTAGGTCTCAAGAGTTGAAGAACCCACTTCACTGGGCTGTTGTCTGTAGGAAAAAGTACAGTGAACATATTAACCATGCATTTCAGTTGAATGTACTTTGTCACAAGTTGGAGCCTCAAACTGCTCATCTAGCTACCCCAATTGTTGTCTAGAGCAAGCTGTTACAAATCGTTCCTGACACTTTTCCTACTGGGGCCTACCTCCACCTCAGGCTCTTCTGGAACCAACTGCCCCTTCAAGCAAGTAGGGCTTCATAGAACAAGTCCAAGCACTTGATGACTTCACTTTTTAAAGACTGGAAAACCATGACATAACCTGGCCAACAACTGAACAGCCAGGGACATGCCATGACCTGGAATGGAAATCAGCTCCCCCTCCCAACTGCAAAATAGGAGCAGCTCCATCTTAATCCGTATGAGGGCTTCCTGAAGTAAAGCAAAGATTGAATTGTGTAAGGGCTAATTTGAGGGTCAGGTCCTGTAAATAGCTTTGGCTCCAAGATGTGGTAGAAGGTGAATGTGCTACCATCTCTAGTATGTAAATCCCTCTGAAGATACTTGGAGGATGGTGAATAGTATGGGGTGTCCAGAGTCTCCATGTTAAGGTGTAGCTTAAGTTCCCCTGTAGAAAGAGAGGTTTCTGTTGGAGAATTGTGATCATCATACTCTACCGTGAGTGTTAGATCTGTTTATTCTATTGCAGCAACTACCTGGCTCTACAATAAATGTTAAAACTTTATTAAAAATCAGTGAACCATAATATAGTAGCAAAAAGCAGCATTCTACTGATAGAAGAATTGCACCAATGTTCATAAGTTCCTCTGTATGTGTATATAGAGGCAGGGATGTAACCCACGTTCCCTTTGTGAGTAAAACCAGCATCTAATTTATTAAATGGGCATCTAATTCACTAATTGACGTGTTTCAAATGAATGAGTGTGACTAAAGAGGGAAGTTCATCTTGGACTTATTATGATGTAAACAAATAACCATCTATTTTTTTGTCTTTTGTGGGTTTTGAAGCATTTTCCTTTCTACCCTAGACATTAAAATGTAAAATGTTATCTGTTTTCCAGGAATTGCCTAAAAGCTCTCAGGGGATGTTTTTTTTAATTGATAATTTGATTTTGTTACTTGTCGGTGTAATAAGGCCTTTCCTTTTAAACTTAGAGGGGCAAATTCACTAAGCGCCGAAGCGCCGAACGCTAGCGTTAATTCGCTAACGTTTGGCATTTATCGTTACTGCGCAAATTCACTAACGAACGCTGGCGTAGTTTCGCTAGTGTTACTTCGCACCCTTACGCCTGGCGAAGTTTCGCTAGCGACGTAACTACGCAAATTCACTAACGCGCGCAGTTTACTGAACGCTACCTTTTACGCTAGACTTCCTTCGCCACCTCAGACCTGGCGAAGCGTAATAGAGTAGATAGGGATTGCTTCAAAAAAAGTCAAAAAATGTTCTAAGTCCCAAAAAACCCTGGCGTGTTTTCTACATAATGGGTGATAGGCTGAAAAAGATCGAAAAACTTTTTGGGGCTCCCCTCCTTCCCCCCTACATTTCCTGACTCATGGCAACTTACCTAGACAGTGGGCACATGTGTAGGGCAAAATAAAATTTTTATTTGATGTTTTGAAGGTTTTCTAGGCATTTGTAGTGCTAATACGTGTTCCTCCATTGAAATTTGAATTTCGCGCCGTATGCAAATTAGCCTTCGCTAGCGTAACTTTGCTTCACTTAGCGAATCAACGCTAGCGCAACTTCGCAATCTTACGCTACCCCTGTGCGCAACTTCGGGTTTTAGTGAATTTGCGGAGCGCTGGTGAAACTACGCCTGGCGAAGTGCGGCGAAGTGCGGCGAAGCGCGGCGAAGTTGCGCCTGGCGAAACTACGAATGTTAGTGAATTTGCCCCAGAGAATGATATTCAAGCCGTTGCCTCGCTGATGTCAAACTCCAGAATTAACAGGTTTTCAAGATCATAGCAGTTTTAAGCCTGAAACAACAGTACTACCTGCTGGCCATTTTGCTCGACTTTCCAGAGAAAAAGAAAGTCATACATTGTTGCTTTACTTAAAAAAGGCCAGAGAACTTTATTTTCTAAGCAGAGCAGCAGCACAGGGCGTTCTCAGTAAATCAGGTTGGCAAAAATGACCAGTGGGTGATGCTGTGGCCTCTGGTTCATCATATTAACATATAATATCTTAACAACTAGAAAAGATAAACCGCTTGGAAAGTAGAAGTACAATAATTTTACATTCATTTATTTTAGTGGTTTGCATTTAATTTCAAGACCAAGACTTGCAGAAACAGGCCAGCACAAACTGGACCATAATTTTGTGCCTGTGTGAAATCCTAGGCAAGACTTTTTTGTACTATGTTAAAGGGTGTTGGAATCTTTTAAAAACATATTAAGCAACAATTATTGACTCTGGTCCAGTTAATGCTGGCCTGTTTCTGCAAGTCTTGATCAAGTGATTGTTCCTGAGCTGAAGGTCTGGGTCATGGGCACCTGGACCCACCTTGTGTGTCTCAACTCTAAAAGTATCCAGTTCTTTCTCTTTTTCAAACTTTATGTTTACATTTTCATTAATACTTTTCCATTTTACTGACCAGGACGCCTTCTTTTCCTTTTATTTGCAGGATATATGTTGATGGACCATTTGGAAGTCCCTCAGAAGAAGCATTTAATTATGAAATCAGCCTGTGTATTGCTGGGGGTATTGGAGTTACTCCATTTGCATCTATTCTCAATCAGCTGCTGTATGTATTATGCTACAGTTCCAGTTACAATATCTAGACCAGCACTTGATAGACTCTATCAGACCTAAGGCCTTTCCATGTGCTTTCCTAACTTCTCATTCATATTGGTTGGGGGCCATATGGCCCATAAAATGACTAAAGCTGGCCATAGACGTGCAGACTTACCTTCATATCGGACAAATGATCGTTCGGTGCCATCTCTTGACCTGCCACTAACCATTTAGATCAAATAAAGTAGTAAAAGAACAGATCAGCCGATGTTCTGCTCCTGACAGCAATCGTACGAAAGTTATGTCCGAAAAAGCTGGTGACAGTCTCCCACTGATATCTTCAGATCGGCAATACATGCAGAGATATTATCGGTAGCCGACAGAAATTTTATAACCTGTCCCATCAATTGAACGACTGATTGCCATCTCACGAGAAATGTTGGAACACTCCACACACGCCCCGAAAATTTGTACAAAACAGAGATTCGTACGATCAAATCTTTGCGTCTATGGCAAGCTTTAAAGCATCCTGACCTAATAACCTATAGTAATATACATTTTATAACGGCATTTGGCACTTATATTTATTTATTTTGCAGCCCGATCTATTAGGTGTGAAATAATTGAATGTGAGATCTGTAATTACTATGTGACAAACTTAATTAGCATGCAATTAATGATGGACAGCGATAAAAAAAAAAGATGCTCTACTATTCCACCCTCCCAGCCTTCCATGGATTAGGCAGTAACGGGTTTAAAATAATCCTGTTTAGTTGTTAAGTAAATCACCTCAAATTGATTTTGGTAATGAAAATAAAGTATTTTATTATTTGCAAGTGGATTGATGGTATTGTGGCATTAATGCCCTGCTCTAATGAGAGAGAGCCTCTGCTAATGGCGTTTAATATTTCAACAGAGATTCCTGGGAGCGCTACAAACTGCAGAGACTGTACTTTGTGTGGGTTTGCAGAGACATCAACTCTTTTCTCTGGTTCGCAGATCTCTTGTGCTTACTGCACAGAAAGGTAACAGAGGTTACAGACAAATAAATGGCATTTCTATATTAAATAGAAAGGCTAAAAAATATGTATAAAACATATGAAGTGCGCAAGGTATTTTGCTGTGTATTAATTATTGTCTTAATTTGTCTTTATTTTAGTTGCTGCATTACTTGGCAGTGAAGATGAGTTAATTTTCTTCACTCTTCACTGTATTATTTTTAGAGCCATGGAGCATTGCTGCTCATATGAGTTCTAGTTTTGTGGGCTGCAAAATACTGGGGATTGCCGCTATATTGACATAACTGGTACCTGTTTGGAGCAAATCATGAATCAGAAATGTGGCAGTGTCCATTTTTGAGTGATAATCGCCTGGTTGTCCTCCATATGATAAAGTTAATGGGACTTCAAGTTTTGCTGCCAACTAGTGATGGGCAAATTTCTCCCATTTTTTGCTGAAAAATTCCAGAATTTCCTGCAAAATTTGCGAAACTGCGAAAAATTTGCAAAAAATCATGAAATCGGAAAGTTTTATATTTAATTTTGAAATCTGACATGGGGCTAGACATTTTGTCAATTTCCCAGCTGCCCCTGGTCATGTGACTTGTGCCTGCACTTTAGGAGAGAAATGCTTTCTGGCAGGCTGCTGTTTTTCCTTCTCAATGTAACTGAATGTGTCTCAGTGGGACATGGGTTTTTACTATTGAGTGCCGTTCTTAGATCTACCAGGCAGCTTTTATCTTGTGTTAGGGAGCTGCTATCTGGTTACCTTCCCATTGTTCTTTTGTTTGGCTGCTGGGGGGGAAAAGGGAGGGGTTGATATCACTCCGACTTGCAGTACAGCAGTAAAGAGTAATTGAAGTTTATCAGAGCACAAGTCACATGAATTGGGCAGCTGGGAAATTGACAATATGTCTAGCCCCATGTCAGATTTCAAAATTGAATATAAAAAAAAATCCTTTTGCTCTTTTGAGAAATGGATTTAAGTGCAGAATTCTGCTGGAGCAGCACTATTAACTGATACATTTTTAAAAAAAACATTTTTTCCCATGACAGTATCCCTTTAAGCCACCACGTTCCATTACATCATATATTTCTTGAAATTCTTGCAGATCCATGCTTCCTACTTTGTAGCAACAGTTGGTGGAAGGCCTTTTCCTGTTTCAGCACAATAATTTCAGTTGTGCCAGGTTTTCTGAACTGGGACTGGAAGCACTAGGCTGTCCTGCACAAATCCTAAAATCCTAAATCCAGTGTCGGACTGGCCCACCGGGATACCAGGGGAAACCCCCGGTGGGGCTTCTTGCTTCTAACCATTTAGCCTATTTCATTCCCTATTTCTTCATGGGGAAAATGCGTAATAATGGAAGAATATAGTAAGTAGATATAAAAGACTAGGAGAATAAAGAGGTTAAGTGTGGAGAAGAGGAATAACAGTTTGGGAAGTGGGCCCACTGTCTAATGTTTTCTAGTGGGCCCCTGGCATCCCAGTCAACCTAAACTAAGACCTGTGAGATGAATAGGAACCCCCCCAACTGTGAGCCAGGCCTGGTCCCCAACATCAGTGCCAAACTTCACTAATGCTCTTGTGAGTCAATGGACCACCAACAATGTTCAAACATCTAGTGGGAAACTTCTCAGAAGAGTAGGGACTGGTCATCCAGTGTATCTTTTTAGGTTAACCATGAGACAAAAAAATAGTCAAAAAAACTCAAAGCAAATTGCCAAGTACTTTCATAAAACGTATGTGTAAAAGAAATGTATATTCTACTATCTAGTAAAGCTTAGGAATCAGTTCTGCTAAGATGAGTTTATTTCCATAAGTGGAAGTTGTACTGGTTGCTTAAATTAGGAAACCCCATTAACAGACTCTAATGGAAAAGCACCACCAAGTCGTAAAATTAGGAAATGATGAACTAATTGTAGAACGCTTGCTGGACTTGCAACGCTGTATTTAAATGCTTTCAGAGATGCTAAAGCCAAAGATAAAAATTGTGCTGGAGAAGCCATATTTATATAGCTTTATTATTGCTTAAAATAATATTGTGCCTTTTGTAAGTAATTGGGCAAATCACATTTCTTATTACTGCTTACTCAAGGCCTTTAAATTAGAAATTAATTTCTATTGTGTAAAAGCTCTGACATATGGAAACCTAGAAATGAAATAATAATTTGCTTATTATCTTTATTTAACTTTACAAGCTTTGGCAGGAAAATCGACCTGACTACTTAAATATCCAGCTGTACCTCAGCCAGACGGATGGAATTCAGGTATGTGTTCAGTAGCCTCTGTTTCAATTAGATTGTTCCTCGTAGCCAACCTTTGGTATGGCACCTGCTGTACAGACATCTGGCAAATTTTTATTCTGTGACAATATATACTAGTTCCTTGGGTCCATTGCCATTAGATAGTTATACCATTACATATTAAATTTAGGTTGAGAAGAAGACAAAGTTCCTCAAGTTCAACCCGTCCCCTTCAGGATCACGTCCCCTTGCAAATACCTTTGCTCCAGAGAAACAACCCATCATTCACAGTCTTCCATCCCTTTTCCAAGTCAGGGTATCCATCTCTATATTTGCTCCAGCGCATTATTATCCTACTGGAATCCAAAACTGCACTGCATACTCAAGGTGAGGCAAAATTCATGCCTTAGGTTAATGCCCTTTTTATGCAAGACAGCACTTTATTTGCTTTAGCAGCCACTGGCTGACACTGTCTAGAGTTACACAGTTTGTTATCCACAAAAATTACTGAATCCCCCAAAGTTAAATTTAGTCAAATCTCTCAGTATAATCAGCAAATCAGGCAGTACAATGTCCTGCTCTGCTTTAATCCTCCCTATAGAAATAATCACTGAATTAAATTGGTCTGTGCCTTGTCTATAATGACAGCATAAAGTGTCCATTGGGTCACGCTGCCTCTTCTGCTTTCTCCTACAAAGGTAGCCTTAGACTCTGACCTGATGCCTATTAGGTTTTACAATTGTTTTGCTATAGTCAACTTAATCTACAAGATTCAGTCACAAAACAAAGGCAAACCATTTTTCAAAAAATTACATATTTTTTAAAGGGATCCTGTCATCAGAAAACATGTTTTTTTCAAAACGCATCAGTTAATAGTGCTACTCCAGCAGACTTCTGCACTGAAATGCATTTCTCAAAAGAGCAAACAGATTTTTTTATATTCAATTTTGAAATCTGACATGAGGCTAGACATTTTGTCAATTTCCCAGCTGCCCCATATCATGTGACTTGTGCCTGCACGTTAGGAAATGCTTTCTGTCAGGCTGCTGTTTTTCCTTCTCAATGTAACTGAATGTGTCTCAGTGGGACATGGGTTTTTACTATTGAGTGCTGTTCTTAGATCTACCAGGCAGCTGTTATCTTGTGTTAGGAGCTGTTATCTGGTTACCTTCCCATTGTTCTTTTGTTTGGCTGCTGGGGGGAAAAGGGAGGGGGGTGATATCACTCCAACTTGCAGTACAGCAGTAAAGAGTGATTGAAGTTTATCAGAGCACAAGTCACATGACTTGGGGCAGCTGGGAAATTGACAATATGTCTAGCCCCATGTCAGATTTCAAAATTGAATATAAAAACATCTGGTTGCTCTTTTGAGAAATGGATTTCAGTGCAGAAATCTGCTGGAGTAGCACTATTAACTGATGCATTTTGAAAAAAACATGTTTTCTGATGACAGTATCCCTTTAAATATTCTACATGCCAAACTTAAACCGTTCAAACAGTCCAAGACCCCCCCCCAAGGGGTAGTTAGCGTTTATCTACTGCAGATCTACCCCTGAAGGCACCCCGTTACTAGAGATAAATTCCCAGCACCCCATGCACCAGAAAACCCAGCTCTGCAGGAACCGGAGCACTGGACATTGCTGATTCCCACTCTCTCCATATGAATATTTGAAATTAAGTTTTAGATTGAATTGCTCAACACTTTCCTGTGTGAGAATGTCATCTCTCTGGGAGCTTTCATTGCAAGGAGCTGCAATCTAATAACCGTCTGTTAGAAGGAAGTCTATATTTAACGCGAAGATTATTAAATTCTTCAGGATTCAGAGAAAGTAAAATGTATTTGTAATATATACTTGATGGATGGCCCACATCTGACCCATCAGTGTTTGATGGAATACTCCCAAAATTCCACCAATAGCACAGTGCTGGTTGCATTAGGGCTACATTTGTGTTACCTATTTATTTACATTATTATCATATTTGTCTCCAACCTGCCACACAGACAGAGATTGTATTACATAGTAGTAGACTAAAAGACGTACATCCAAGTTCAATCATTCATGTCTTAGTGAAACCTGCCTAACTTCTAGTGATTGCTCAGTAAATGTTAAAATTGCACGCTAAGTCGATAACACTTTCATAGGAGCTATGGTAAATAAAGCAAATGGAGCACAATTGTGCACTAAGCTATTATTAACTCTATTAGTATCTTCACAGTAGATAATGACAGTATAGTAGCCCTAGGGCTTGGTGGCTTAGTATGGGCCTTGCATGGAAAACAACCGTGATCATAATTTTTGTTTTGATTTTCCCCTGTTCAAAATATCTTCACCTTAATGCCAAAGGGGATGCTGTCATGGGGGCTAACAAGGCAACCCATAACCCCTCTTTCTTCTACAATATGCTCATTTGTAACATAGTAACATAGTAAGTAAGGTTGAAAAAAGACACATGTCCATCGAGTTCAACCTTTTTTTTTTTTTATTAACTATCTGCCAGTTGATCCAGAGGAAGGCAAAAAAACCCATCTGAAGCCTCTCCAATTTGCCTCAGAGGGGAAAAATTCCTTCCTGACTCCAAGATGCAATGGGACCAGTCCCTGGATCAACTTGTACTATGAGCTATTTCCCATAACCCTGTATTCCCTCACTTGCTAAAAAGCTATCCAACCCCTTCTTAAAGTTATCTAATGTATCAGCCTGTACCACTGATTCAGGGAGACAATTCCACATCTTCACAGCTCTCACTGTAAAAAAAACCCCTTCCGAATATTTAGGCAGAACCTCTTTTCTTCTAATCGGAATGGGTGACCTCGTGTCAGCTGGAAAATAAAGCATTAGAGAGATTATTATATGATCCCCTTATATATTTATACATAGTCATCATATCCCCCCTTAAGCGCCTCTTCTCCAGCGTGAACATCCCCAATTTGGCCAGTCTTTCCTCATAGCTAAGATTTTCCCTTTACCAGCTTAGTTGCCCTTCTCTGTACCCTCTCTAATACAATAATGTCCTGTTTGAGTGATGGAGACCAGAACTGTATGGCATATTCTAGATTGGGCCTTAGCAGTGCTCTATACAGTGGAAGAATGACCCCCTCCTCCCGTGAATCTATGTCCCTTTTAATACAGCTCAAGACCTTATTTGCCCTTGATGCTGCTGACTGGCATTGCTTGCTACAGCCAAGTTTATCATCTACAAGGACTCCAAGGTCCTTTTCCATAATGGATTTGCCTAGTACAGTCCCATTAAGGGTATAAGTGGATATTCTTACATCCCAGGTGCATGACTTTACATTTATCAACATTGAATCTCATTTGCCACTTAGCTGCCCAGATTGCCAGTTTGTCAAGATCGTGTTGCAAGTGCCACATCCTGGATGGAATTAATTGGGCTGGATAATTTTGTGTCATCTGCAAACACTGATACATAACTTACAATACTCTCCCCTAAGTCATTAATGAACAAGTTAAATAAAAGTGGACCCAATACTGAGCCCTGGGGGACACCACTAAGAACCTTACTCCAAGTAGAGAATGTCCCATTAACAACCACCCCCTGTACCCGATCCTGTAGCCAGTTTCCTATCCATGTGCAAACGACTTCATTAAGCCCAACAGACCTTAGTTTAGAAAGCAGTCGTTTGTGGGGCACAGTAGCAAACACTTTGGCAAAATCCAAATAGATCACATCTACTGCCCCCCCCACTGTCCAGAATCTTACTTACCGCATCATAAAATGCAATCAAATTCGTCTGACATGACCTATCCTTCATAAAGCCATGCTGATTGTTGCTCATAATGCCATTCATTAGGACAAAATTTTGAATGTGATCCCTTAACAAGCCTTCAAATAATTTGCCCACCACAGATGTCAAACTTACTGGCCTATAATTGCCAGGCTGAGATTGTAATCCCTTTTTAAATATTGGAATAACATCAGCTTTTCTCCAATCCATAGGCACCATACCAGATGACAGTGAATCTGAGAAAATCAGAAATAAGGGCTGGTCTAAAACTGAGCTAAGCTCTCTTAGAACCCAGGGTATATGCCATCAGGCCCTGGAGCCTTGTTTACATTAATTTGTATTAAAGCTTTATGAATCATATCCTGAGTCAGCCACTGACTAAATTGAGCTGAACCATTCATGCAGTTATTAAGTGAGCCTGTGAACCCAGACTCCTCTATTGTATACACTGAAGAAAAGAACTGATTTAACACATTTGCCTTATCTGTATCTGTTACAACCATACTGGTACCATTATTTAATGGAGCAACACTCTCAACCTGCATCTTTTTACTATTAAAATATTTAAAAAACTTTTTAGGGTTAGTTTTCACCTCCACCGCAATTAACTCTTCATTTCTTTTCTTAGCCTTCCGGATTGCTGATTTACAACATTTATTACAGTGTTTATATTCATTAAATTCAGCTTCTGTCCCTACAGATTTGTAGTTTTTAAATGCCTTTCTCTTCTTTCCCATTAACTTCTTTACTTCTGTATTAAGCCACACAGGATGATTCTTAGAGCTTCTACGTTTAGTCCTTAAGGGAATAAACTGAGAACAGTAATGATTTAATATCTCTACTGACCTGCTCCTCAACTCTTCTCTCATTACCTCCTCACATGCTCGCATTCAAGACTTTGCAAGGGCTGCACCCCTCCTCTGGAACGCTCTCCCACGGTCTGTCCGACTTTCTCCCAACCTTTCTGCTTTCAAAAAATCTCTGAAAACGCACTTCTTTCGAGAAGCCTACCCTCACTCTGCTTAACTACCAAACGCAACACCACATACAATACCACATTTCTCACCCACTTAATTCGATCTTGCCCACTCCCACACCTTGTGTATTACTCCCTTCCCTTTAGACTGTATGCCTATGCATAGGGCCTTCCTCACCTTTTTGTACCTGTATTGATTGTGATGTTTGTTACTCCATATATTCTATATATGTAATTCATGTGATGTAGTTGTATAATCACATTTACTTTACAGTGCTATGCAATATGTTGGCGCTATATAAATACATGTTAATAATAATAATAATAATAATATCATTTTAAAGGACAACCATTTCTGTTCTGTGTTTTTATCTGAAAACCTAATGCCCCAATCAATGCTCTGCAGGGCAGCCCTCAAGGCACTAAAATTAGCTTTTCCAAAACTTATCCTTTAAAAAAAGTTGAACAAAAACAAGCCCTCTCATCCGTGTACTGCTTACATCCAACTGCAAAGATCATTCTAGGCAGGTTCCCAGCAGGACTGCCCTGTATAAAGGCATGAACATGTATGCATGAATAATAAGAGACGTGCCGTTATTAGAGCATTACATGATTACTAATCCTCCCGATCACAAGCCGTACCTTACCAACTGTGCTATTTCTTGCAGAAAATAATTGGCGAAAAATACCAAGCTTTGAACTCCCGGCTTTCCATTGGACGCCCCCAGTGGAAACTTATGTTTGAGGAAGTAGCCAAGTCCAGCAGACGGTGAGTTCTATTTCTGAGGTATTTCCCAGAGATAAAACAGAATGAAAATAGGGCTTCATATTAGCCTGTCTAATAGCTTTTTTTTGTTGCCATTTTACAAGGCTTTATCCAATAAGGCAGATGCCGCAGCCTCTGGTGTCACATCTGATTCTCTCTCAGATATTTTTTTCCGGCTCGTAGGAGGACAAAGGAGTCAAAAATTCTTTTTCAATTTGTGCAGCTGAATGGGATATTTCAGAAAAGAAGCCGACCGCAGGATTAAAAGGTTAAACCTAGCCATAAAATCTTAAAAAAGAGCAGCAAAGCAAGTGTCCATTATACGCCGTTAAATGAGAAATCTGGATATAAGCGCATTATTTTGGTCTCGCCATTTGATTTTATTCCGTGAACAGCTTGGAGTTAGTTATTACTTCTAAATAAATGTAGACAGGGGAGTAAGGGTAACTACCGGCACAAGAACTGTGTTTTCTGGCAAATGGCTTATACAGTATATTCTTGTAATTAAAGCTGCCGGCGAAGCTTCTGGTGCATAACAAGGAGTATCTTGTGGAAATAAAATGAAATGCTGCCAAAATGTTAATTGAACCATAAAAACAGCTTCAGTTTATCTAGAGAACAGTGTTTGGAGGCTGTAGGAACAACACCTTAGAGAGTCTGTTGCATTTTGTCTCAGTCTGGAGTAGAGATGAAGTTTCCATCATTGGACTTGTGTTTGTTACTGTTTCTTAATGTGTGAGTCTAAATAATACACAACTAAAGGTGGCCATAGACGTAACAATTACAATCTTTCTTGGAAAAGATGTTTCCAAGAAAGATCGTTCGTTTCAATACACACGTGTAGAGCTGAATCGTCAGATATACGGGAAGAAACAATAGATTTCTATCTGTATCTGATGATTCAGCACTAACAATGGCCCATGTTTGGGTTCCTTCAAAGGCACCCAATCAAAATTTTCCATCCAGCCCGATCAACGAGCCAACCAATATACGAGTCTTCTGCTGATATCGATCGGCTCGTTTCCCATCATACACACACTGAATATTGCACGAAAATTTGTTTTGTACGATATTATCTGTGCGTCTATGGCCACCTTAATCCCCTTGGATGTTGTTCCCATTGGCCTCAAACCAGATGCTTATTTTTGAATTCTTGGCTTGGAGGCAAGTTTTGGTTGTATAAAACCAGGTGTACTGCCAAACAGAGTCTCCTGTAGGCTGCCAGTCCACATAGGGGCTACCAAAAGCCAATCACAGCCCTTATTTGGCACACCAGGGATTTTTTCATGCTTGTGTTGCTCCCCAACCCATTTTACATTTGAACGTTTCTCATGGATAAAAAAGAGGTTACCCCTGCTCTACTGTAACAACTTATAATAGTCATGAGAACAGCCCCTGACAAGACCTTCCCAACTCCTTAGTGTGCACACTGAAGCCCTCAATTGGTTGCCAGCTAGATATAGTGTGTACTGGCATGTAGCCATAGTCACAGACTGTCTATCTGCTGTCTCCTCCTGGATGTCACAGCGCCACCTGAAACTGAACCTTTCTAAAACAGAACTCATATTTCCTCCAAGATCTTCCCCTGTCCCTCAGATATCACTCACCGTAAACAACACCACCTTTCATTCCACCACACAGGCTGCCTAGGAGTCATCTTAGACTCTCATCTGTCTTTTTCACCACACATTCAAACACTTGCAAAATCTTGTTGTATTCAACTGCGCAACATTGCTCGAATACGACCCTATCTCAGTTCAGAATCAACTAAAACACTGATTCAGTCTCTCATCATCTCCCGCCTTGATTACTGCAACTTACTCCTCACAGGTATTCCAACAAGTCACCTTTCACAACTCCAATCTATTCTAAACGCGGCCGCTAGACTCATTCATCTAGCTCGCCGCTCAACATCAGCTGCTCCCATATGTATGTCCCTTCACTGGCTCCTAATCTCTTCTAGAATCAAATTCAAATTACTTACACTCACATTCAAGGCCCTTAATAATGAAACCCCTCCCTATATTTCATCTCTAATCTCCAAATACTCTCCTTCACGAAACCTACGCTCTGCTTCTGATCTTCGCCTCACCTCTCCCTGGTGACTTCTGCCCATTCTCGTCTACAAGACTTCTCTCGGGCTTCTGCTTCTCTCTGGAACTCTCTGCCACAAGCTGTCAGACTTTCTCCTTCCTTCCAAACTTTCAAGCGCTCCTTAAAGACCCATCTGTTTAAAGAGGCCTATTCGATGTACCTTAATTAATCATTGCTGTATCAAAAATGACAAATTGTTTATACAATCCTAATGTCTCAATTGTACCCTAACCTTTTAGTTTGTAAACCCTATTGTACTCTGTAATCCTTGTCTGTTATCCACCATTTATTGCCTGTTTGCTATAACTGCAGTAAAGCACTGCGTATCTTGACAGCGCTATATAAATAAATGATGATGATGATGATGATGATATATATATATATATATATATATATATATATATATATATATACTGTATACAGTTCAGGCTGTGGTGCACTCCAATCCAGCAGAGTTTTACTGCCTGGTTGCTGTAATATATAGTGTAGATAGTCGTATTCCAAGGAATGACGCAATCCAGGACTTCATAATGAGATCAAGCAAAGTGAAGTTTATTTGTCAACGTTTCGGTCCAGTCTTGAGAAAGGTCCAGACTGGACCGAAACGTTGACAAATAAACTTCACTTTGCGTGATCTCATTATGAAGTCCTGAAGTCCTGGAGTGCGTCATTCCTTGGAATACGACTATATATATATATATATATATATATACTGTATATCCATTATCTGTAAACCTTTTTCTCTGTAACTCCATTTTTTTCCTTTTTCTCTGTAATAATAAAACAGTACCATGTACTTGATCCAAACTAAGATATAATTAATCCTTATTGGAGGCAAAACCAGCTTATTGGGTTTATCTAATGTTTAAATTATTTTCTAGTAGATATAAAGTATAAAGATCCAAATTATGGAAAAATCATTTATCTGGGAAAACCCCAGGTCCCGAGCATTCTGGATAACAGCTCCCATACCTGTGTAGACACATATATAAAAACTGTAGGATGGCACGACACCGCTACCATTGTATGCCCAGGTGCAAGGTAAAATGTCATACATTATCCAAAAAGACCAGCAACACCGGGACTTTTGTGCAAAAATAAAAGTATTGTATTAATGTGAGCATATATACAGCCACCATATTAGAAATGTCACCTCTCACTGCTGCAGTAACAGATTTGTCTAGTAACTCTTCTCGGCAGTAATATTTTATTCATGTCGTTATATTAGCTTTAAGGCTTCACTGAATTCATGAGGTTCCAGGCACTCAGACTTATTTTGGCTGTAAATGACAGAGAAAGTGTTTTTTTTTATTCTGTTTCATTTAGCAGCTGACCTTTCACATTGTTTGATATAGATATTTAAAGGGGATGTAAACCCAAAAAAGAAACCCTGCCGAATGCAATAAAGTAAAATACTAAGCAATTTTCTAACATACAGTCATTACAAATAGTGATGGGCGAATTTGGGGCGCTTTGCTTCGCTGTAAAATTCGTGAATTTCCCTCGAAATTCGCTAAACGGTGAAAAATTCAGAAAATGTTGTATTTTCGCTGCAGTTTTGCGAATCGCGGGAATTCACCGCGAATTCACACCTGCCAAATAAATTCGCCCATCACTAATGATAAATGTTTGATAATTGCAATTGAAAGCAGTGTCTGTTCATCCCTTTCTGTTCTCTATTAAAACAATGTAGCAAAAGTCATCCTTGCATGCTTCTTGACACCTCTGGCTCGTGATACATTTCAAGTAATGGAATCAACAGGGCTGAGAACATAAAGGGCCGGCAACTGCAATTACAGTTACAAACTAGACGTTTTTAATGAATGCATAGTGGAAAGGTGCTTTGAATTACATCTTCTTTCATTATGCAAAATATTAAAGTCTGGTTTACTCCCCCTTTAAGTAACTGTAACCAAATCCAAACATGGGACATTATAAAAAAGGAATTACTAGGATGTGCTTTGGTACTTTAATAAATGCGGTTCCCTTCAGGAATGGCTCAGAATTTATTTCATGTATTTACATAAAATCGCTTTATTGTCTCTAGGATCATATTTTTCTACTTTTGTGCAAAACAAACAAAATATTGTCTCTATAAATTTGAATAAAAAGCAGCATAAAAATGGTGGAGTCGGCTGCATTCTCGGAGTGTTTTCCGTTTTGAAGTACAAATGTGAATTAGGCTTTTTGATGCCAAGTTTAATGTTGGCATAACTGGTGATCAAAGAGCGGTACTTAGGCTGCTCAGATTGTAGATTGCATTATATCCTTGAAACAGAGACGTACAATACATTCCTCGTTTTTATGTCTAACGAACGGGAGCACTTGTGATTAACATGAGTAGATGGGAAATACAATATGCATTTGATGACCCTGTTCTGTACAATAGGGAACCATTACTGTGGCTCCAGTTTAGTGCCGACAACTTTACAGAGATTGTTCATCATTCACATGAGCCTCTGCTCCAGTGGAGCTGACAATCTAAGGTCTCTGTCCCATTTACACACAAGGTCAGTTTCATCCGTTGAACCCATTAACTGTCGCGATCGCCACCCGGAGAAGGTCCAGGAGCTCCGGGCGGCGCGTCCTCTCCTGCCGGCGTCGCTCCCAAAATGGCAGCGCCCATGGCCGCCACGTGGGTAAGCGGCGCCAGCGCGATGACGTCAGTGCGCCGACGTCGGCGCAAGGACGTCGTCGATGACGTCAATGGCGCCAAATTCAAAATAAAAACACCATCCAGACGCCAGAATGGCGCCCAAGTATAGGAAACCTTTCCCAAAGTATTTCCTGGGTTCCCTGTGTGCTCATATTGCTAATCCTGTTCCTGTTTATTATCCTTGACCCTTGCCAGGACTTTGGACTTTGCTGTTATCTGCCTGCCCCCGAACTCTTGCCTGGATTCTGACTATTCTTTGGATTAACCCTTGGACACCGCGAACTTGCACCCTCAAGAGGGCTTCCTCCTTGATCCCGACTACCTCCCTGGAGGGAGCTCCCGGCTCCCTGACATTAACTTACTTGTGAGTTTTTCATGTGTTGGAGAAAACCAGGATTCCGCGAACAACACCCACCCAGACAGGTTAAAAACATACAGACTCCGTTGCAGATGGCACCCAGATTGGAACCAGACTAGGACCCCAAATGATAAAAGGCAGCTGTGTTGATTACTAAATCATGTTTTCTATTGGTGCTATGAATTAAAAGGGCTCTGTTGAGACAACAAGTCAAATGTTGTCTAGTAAAAAAGGATGGAATTGTTGCAGGTTTTGATGCCATTCATTGCTTGTGTCCAAAGACATTCCTTGAACTTGTTCACCGCACACAAGTGTATCACCCCATCATCTGCTGAATTACACACAAGTGCACCTATCGTCCTTCAAGCTGTCACCTTCAAGCTGACAGTAATTCCAGGGTTGTATCTGCAGATTATGTCTATAGGCTTGGCAAACAAACAATACATTGTGGTAAAAAAAACATGGTGACATTCCACGTTGTACACTGCACTTGCATTCCTAAATGAGCCCTAAAGTGTTTCTTCAGGGCGAATGCATCCCACTAATGTTAGGGCCTGGGAAAATGCCCTCACTGGCCTAGTTAGTTGGGGTATTGGACTTTATTACCTACAGTCCAATACCCCAACTAACTAGGCCATCTTCTCCATACCTATACAGGACAACCTTTCTTCTTCAATGGCAGAAACAATTGTGTGAAGCCATCATGTCAGGTTGGGGGTTCAGTTGAAAGACCTAATAAGCTTGAGAACTTATTGACAAAATCTTCCTTCCTCCATCTGGTCTTTGTGCCACCCTGTTCTCCAGCAATGGCTGCATACTTAGTTAAAAAAAACACTGGGGCACAAGTTGGAAATCAGTAACTTCTGAAATAAAAAAAACATTTTGGAGACCCACTTGTTGTGTGCGTTTATTCTATGTAGTTCAGTATGACACCAAATTGCGCACCATACACAACGTTTCAGGGAAATGTGCAATCCCTTCCTCAGGTGGCACCCTTTGAAGAACAAGTGGGTCTCCAAAATGTTTTCTTTATATCATGCTATTGGAGTTAAAGACTTTTTGTCAAGTGACGACAGTTGAACAGACTTTTTAAGGCTGAAAGCTGAAAGTGTCATTAATCCTTCTTAAAGGGCGCCAATCATAACTAAAATCATTTACTAAGTAAATACACTATGTGAAAGTTCAAGAAATACGATTTTTAAAACAGTTCGAATTGTTTGTATAATGTAAATGATCAGCTCACTATTCCTTCTGCAAGATCTCCCCTATCTCCCCTGCAGTTCTAGCTGAGGCAGCCATCTTGGATTTCACTGGCTCCTCCTACCTATATCTTCCCAGCCAACTGTAGCTCTGACATCTCGCACATGCTCAGTTGAAATTCCTTGTTGCTTATCAACCCTTCTAAGCTATTTTCAAATCAGCCAAACCTGTGTGTTAGCTGCTGTTCAGTAGTGCTGCCACCTGCTGGAAGTTAGTGTGTGTCCTTCATTTGCATAATGACTTTACCAGCAGGGGACAAGATAGGGAAATCTCCTGATACTTCTAGTGGAGGAGTTTACTAAAACAAGGCATTCTGGGTAGAATACACTAAGCAGTGTTACAATCTAAGCATGCTCCTGAAATTTGCATATTAGAGTCTCTGTTATAGTCACAATATGGCCTCCCTCAGTGAAAGAACCCATTTGACAAAGTAAGGGATTTTTTTAAAACCTGCAGTTTTTTCAAAAAACTATATATGTAGTTTGATTAAACATGTTTAGCTTGTACTGGTCAGATTGTTAATATGTGTTTGATTTTGGCTGTGATAGGTGCCCTTCAAGTTTTAGCTTTTAAAAAAAAAAAACTGTTGTTTTTCGTAGAACTGAATAATTTACCTTGTTATTTCTCATTTCAGGAAAAAAGTTGGCGTATTCTGTTGCGGGCCAAAAGGAATATCCAAAGAACTTCATAAACTGTGCAACAGCCCTAATCACTACGGGACAACATTTGAATACAATAAAGAATCCTTCACTTAGAAGCCAACGAGTATGAGATGATATGACAGTAACCAAATATTAAATTGCCCCAAATTAGAATCTCATCTCTACATCTTACAGGGAACTGAAAATATCACAATGCACAATCTGGCCCAACTGTGACAATGTTATTCTCTTCAGTTATCTCAATAGGATTAGCATGAAGGGAAACTAATAAACCTGAAGATATTGAGTATACACATTGTAACCTTTTGACAAATAACTTTTAGAAAGTCCCAACACAAAAAAAGACTCACTCACCAGAAAGTGGGTGGGATTGTAGATGTACCTGGGTGTTTCACCAGTGGATCTGGTTGGGTTGCTGGTGGATCTAAGCATTACTCAGGCAGACTGGGGGTATGAGTATGTTGACATTAGTCAGAATGCAAGTCTACAACAAAGGCTTAATGTCTAGGAGAAGCAAATTTTGGTGTTTCAGAACATTTTCCAACAACCCAGACAGACTATAGAGGCAACACTCAAGATTGCCTATTCTTTCTTTATAGTTGTAGCTGGGAACTTATATTTTCCTTAAAGAATGGGACCCTAGTTACTTTTTAAGGGAATGCAATATGCTCTATCACATCATTGGTATGTACTGTATATCTGTAAAACATTCAAAATTATCAAGTTCTATATGTAGTCTTGGCATTATGGGTACTTTTAATTTGATGAAAATAGAATTATCTTCAGGCTAACTTCTAGAGTCTCCATGATTTTAACCTGGAAACCTAATAACATTGTAAGTTAGTTTGAAAAAAGACACATCCATCAAGTTCAACCTTTTAAGTCTATATATAACCTGCCTAACTGCCAGTTGATCCAGAGGAAGGCAAAACACCCCATTTGAAGCCTCTCCAATTTGCCTCAGAGGGGGAAAAATCCTTCCTGACTCCAAGGTGGCAATAGCACTAGTCCCTGGATCAACTTGTACTGTGAGCTACAATACAGTATCTTCCATAATTCCCTCACTTTCTAGTCTGTCATCAAATTAATTATATAGTTCTTAACTAAGACATTTAAAGCAGCTGTTCTCAAACTGTGGAGCGAGAGGAGAGGCTGGAACAGTATAAGTGGGACTCAGCTTGAAAGCCAGTGAGGGTGAAATTTGTGGATTACACATTACTCTACTCAATACCCCTGTATGGCCAGCTTGAAGGTCAAATTGGTGACATTTCGGGTAAATACTTATTTTCTGTTTTGGATGTTTTTGGAACTATGGCTGATACACCAATGAGACTGATTTATTGTACCTTGTTATGGAATAAGGGGTAAAGTGAACAAAGGCTGGTCTTCCAAAGGGGGCAACAGCCACAACTTTAAAGTCATGAGACTACTCTCCTTTTTATGTTGCAAACTTGCATGGATGCATTGTATAATGGTTAGTTTAAGGGCAACTGTTTTGTATAAGGTGGTCCTGCAAGTACAGTAGGAATCTTCAACCATTTTCCCCCATCAGCCGTATTCAAATGCAAAAAAAAAAAAGTTGGAGAGCGACACAAGCATGCAAATATTTCCTGTGGGTGTCAATTATGGGCTGTGGTTTACTACTAGTAGCCCATATGAGGACTGGCAGCCTACAATAGGCTCTGTTTGGTAGTACACATGTTTTTATGCAACCAAAACTTGGCTCCAAGATCGGAATTCAAAAATAAGCACCTGCTTTGAGGCCACTGGGAGCAACGTTCAAGTGGGTTGGTTGCAACATGCAGCTCACTACTACTAGTAGCCCATATGAGGACTGGAAGCCTACAATAGGCTCTGTTTGGTAGTACACATGTTTTTATGCAACCAAAACTTGGCTCCAAGATCGGAATTCAAAAATAAGCACCTGCTTTGAGGCCACTGGGAGCAACGTTCAAGTGGGTTGGTTGCAACATGCAGCTCACTACCACTGGTTGGGGACCACTAATGTACAGCTATGGTCCTTAGGATTTTTGGTTTGTGATACCAGAAACAGATTGACGAACTTTCTATAGGGCAAATAGTGTATTCACAGGTCACTGCTTGTTTTGATTTCCTCCATCTGTAGTTCAGCAGCAGATAAGAGCAATAGGCAAAACTTCTTATTTGTATTGTGCTGATTATGAGATGCACATTCAGCCTCATTGCACAGCTAATACCAAACATAAGACAGTGTTGCGTTCATTGTTTTCACATTCTTAAGCCATTTCTTGCCTTTGTATAAAGTCTATTGTCTAGGTGAAATGAAACTCATACCTACATCTTACATGTCAGAGACCCAAATATATATGTTATGACCTGCAACATATAGCTTGTAGCAGTGACATCTCTTGGGATGTCCCTATGGTCGCAAAAGCACTAATTACAGGCAATTTTCAGGTCAAGGTCTTTAGGAAATTCTTTTGTATTGATCACACAACCCACCAGTCCTTACCAGTCATCTACACGCTTTAAAATCTACTTGTACCCAAGTGACTTTTACATCTTAGGCTTGACTCTTAGGCTCTGTCTGTCAGTTTGTTGGATCAGATAGATCGCACTGCGTGCCCCCTTTACTCATTCTCTTCCTTCATCTAAAATCTCTAGAGATGCAAGCGAGGTGGTGCTTGACGTTATTTATTGATATTCCCTGTACATATATAACCATGGCTTCTGTTAAGCAGCTCTTTGCCCCGTTTAACTTTTCAGGAGCCTTTAATACACACACCATCTCAGGATCAATGACTGGAGTCCCAGTTGTGTTAAACTGTATGGAGATGCAAAAGAAGCACCAACAAAATACTGCCCCATCAATCACTACTCCATCAATATGCAATTGAATACTGATGTTACCGCCTGCTCCCCTGCCTCTTATACCATGGAAATTAGTGGGTTCTTACTTTCCACAACTTCGAGTTCATCTCAGAGAGTAAAAACCAACCTACAGACATTAAGGGTTAGACATATAATTTTGTAATTTGAAAATTACAGATCAATTTCATCATGAGTCATTTAACCTGCCTGTATATTTTAAGGGTGAAGGTAACCCACATGGGAGTACAGGTATGGGTCCTGTGATCCAGAATGCTTAGGACCTGGGGCTTTCCAGATAATGGATCTTTTTGGAATTTGGATTGTCATACCTTAAAGGGGAAGTAAAGTCTAAAATAGAAAAAGGCTAGAAATGCTGTATTTTGTATACTAAACATAAACATGAACTTACTGCACCACAAGCCTAATCAAACAAATGATGTATGCTTTCAAAGTTGGCCACAGGGGGTCACCATCTTGTAGCTTTGTTATACATCTTTGCAAGACTAAGACTGTGCACATGCTCAGTGTGGTCTGGGCTGCTTAGGAATCATCATAAGTTATCAAAACAGGAAAACAAACAAAGCTGCTTGAGTTCTGCATGGCTGCGAAGTAAGGCGGGGGCTCCCCCTGCTGTTCATAAGTATGATTCTTTCCCTGCAGAGCAGTTAGGGACCGTCTGACAATTCCTATCCACAGCAGTAAATGAAGGGAGAATTTCACTGCATACAGTCAGGTTTCTTATAAAAACTGTACATATTTTATAGTTAAAGAATATTGGAGATAGGTTTCTTTTTCATTAAAGAAAGTAAAAATGGGATTTTATTTGTTTGCCTTTAAATGCCCTTTAAGTCTACTGTAAAAATTAACTAAACCCAATAGGCTGGATTTGCTTTCAATAAGGATTGATTATATCTTAGTTGGGATCAAGTACAAACTACTGTTTTATTATTATAGATAAAAAGGAAATCATTTTAAAAAAATTGGATTATTTGGATAAAATGGAGTCTATGGGAGATGGCCATTCTGTAATTCAGAGTTTTCTTCATAATGGGTTTCCATATAACAGATCCCATACCTGTAGTACATACACTGTACGGTGCCAACTGTGCTTTTGCACAAGTCCATTACACATCAGGTATAGATGCTTTTGTAACTACAACCTGGTGGGACAGTGTATGCACTATTACAGATAAGGGATCTGTTATCCAGAAACCTGTTATCCAGATAGCTCTGAATTATTGGAAGGGCATCTCATAGAAACATCTTTTTAATCAAATAATTAAATTTTTTAAAAATGATTTTCCTTTTCTCTGTAATAACAAAACAATCCATTGTGCTTGATCCCAACTAAGATATACTTGATCCTTAATGAAATCAAAACAATTTTAATGGGTTTAACTAATGTTTAAATTATTTTTATAGTAGACTTAAGGTATGGAGTGCAAATTATGGAATACCCAGGTCCCGAGCATTCTGGATAACATGCCCCGTACCTGTATTTCTTATAATAACACCAACATATTCTGCAGTGTTTACAGAGAATGCTCATCATTCATCCATCCGTCCTTGGCCCAGGGACAGACTACTGATGCACACTAGGGTCAATTTTATGAGGGTTAAATAAAAGTCAGTTTGGTTTTGGGAAGGAACTGGAAAACCAGCTATGAAGCCACAGACATACAACTAATTCTAGGTTTAGAATGAAACCCAGCATGGCAACATTACAAGGAATCAAGGATAACCTACCCTGCAGAGCACTCCACTGCAAAAGGCTGCTCATGGTGCTTTACATATATACCTTCTGCTTTGCGTTCAACCACCATAACACTGTATTCTTAATGTATTATGTCAGTTTATGGTATGGTTCATTATAGGAAGATTATATATGTATTGCACTTAACAATAAATGTTATGGATGTGTGCAATAATAATAATGTATAATGTACAACATTATGTCAAATGCATTAACGCTTATACTTGAAGAGGAATTGTATTTCCACATGTCTAGTTTTCATCTTGGCCTATTTGTACCTTAAAGGGCACCTATCACAGCCAAAATCAAACACATATTAACAATCTGACCAGTACAAGCTAAACACGTTTAATCAAACTACATATATAGTTTTTTGAAAAAAACTGCAGGTTTTAAAAAAATCCCTTACTTTGTCAAATGGTTTCTTTCACTGAGGGAGGCCATACTGTGACTATAACAGAGACTCTAATATGCAAATTTCAGGAGCATGCTCAGATTGTAACACTGCTTTGAGTATTCTAGCCAGAATGCCTTGTTTAAGTAAACTCCTCCACTAGAAGTATCAGGAGATTTCCCTATCTTGTCCCCTGCTGGTAAAGTCATTATGCAAATGAAGGACACACAGTAACTTCCAGCAGGGGGCAGCACTACTGAACAGCAGCTAACACACAGGTTTGGCTGATTTGAAAATAGCTTAGAAGGGTTGATAAGCAACAAGGAATTTCAACTGAGCATGTGCGAGATTTCAGAGCTACAGTTGGCTGGGAAGATATAGGTAGGAGGAGCCAGTGAAATCCAAGATGGCTGCCTCAGCTAGAACTGCAGGGGAGATAGGGGAGATCTTGCAGAAGGAATAGTGAGCTGATCATTTACATTATACAAACAATTCTAACTGTTTTAAAAATCGGATTTCTTGAACTTTCACATAGTGTATTTACTTAATAAATGATTTTGGTCATGATTGGTGCCCTTTAAGGTCCCATCTCTATATTGTTGCCACCGGTCCATTCATTCAAAACTCTGCAGAGTAGGGATGTAGCGAACTGTTCGCCGGCGAACTAGTTCGCGCGAACTTCGACTGTTCGCGTCCGCCGCAAGTTCGCGAACGTCGCGCGACGTTCGCCAATAGGCATTCGCGTCAAAATCGTTCGACCATTCGACCATTCGATCGCTAAAATCGAACGATTTTCGTTCGAATCGAACGATCAAAGCCATTGGATTGAATGAAATCATTCGATCCAATGGCTTCGATCGTTCGATTCGAACGAAAATCGTTCGATCGAACGATTAAAATCCTTCGATCGTTCGAATCGAACGATTTTCGGATGTTCGAAGTTCGCGAACTGTTCGCATTTTTTGCCGGTGTTCGCGAACAGCGTTCGCGAACACATTGTCGGCGGTTCGCTACATCCCTACTGCAGAGCAGTGAGACCAGAGACTGGATCCAAAACTGATGAGAGGCAAGTGGCCTCCTTCTCTCCATGCACAACCACGAAAACTGCTCTTCAACAAATACAATCCTCTGAAACGTCTGCTCTGAAATGCCAAGGCTTTATAATATTCTGATGGGTCCAAAATATTTTGCTTTGTATTTCTAACAGAGAATGTTGCATTTAAAGTTTTTTTTTTTTTTGGTTATGAGCTTAATTGTGAAGGCAAGATGAAGATGAATAAAAGAGTGTGAAGACCTGAAACCTGGATTGTTCATTCACCAGAGTTGATTGTGAGGACTGTTGCCTTGGAGTGGACATATAAGCATGTAGGGACTTGATAAAAACAAGACAATCACTGTAAGTGGTATGTTTTAATTCCCATTGAAAAAAAAATGCTGATTGCTGCAAAACGAAGTTATAAGCCATTTTGTACAATATATCAAAAATAAAAGCTTTATCTATTTTGTTGTTGGTTTCCAAGTTTAGTTCATTTACTCTTTATATTGCTTCTTTTAACTTAGCGATGCTCCATGTCTATCATTTTTGGATACGGCTTAATTATGATTATGGACATGCAAAAACCCAAAAATGGAATCCTAACACGAAGCTGCATATTTGCTGTCTTTACTTTAGTTTTAAATGCACTGAATGCCTAAGATTTAGATTAATCTGAATCTTGAAAGTAAAAAAAGTGTTGGGATCCAAATGCTGCATTCAGCGCATCCCTACATACTTAGTCATGAACATCCAGTAGATCTTTGATCACAAGTCATTTGAGCAGACATTCAGCTTGGCCTGCTATCATGTGTCCATCTTTGTAGGACATATGGGGGCAAATTTACTCAGTTCGAGTGAAGGAATAGAATAAAAAAAACTTTGAATTTTGAATTTTTTTTTTGGCTACTTCGACCATCGAATTGGCTACTTCGACCTTAGACTACGACTTCGACTTTGGATCGAACGATTTGAACTAAAAATCGTTCGTCTTTTCGACCATTCGATAGTCGAAGTACTGTCTCTTTAAAAAAAACTTTGACCCCCTACTTCGCCATCTAAAACCTACCGAACCTCAATGTTAACCTATGGGGAAGGTCCCCATAGGCTTTGCAAGCTTTTTTTGGTCAAAGAAAAAAAATTGCCGTTTCTGAAGAGGAGCGCATGCAGAGAATCGGTAAGTAATTTCAGCTTTGCGATTTAAAAGTTAAAACTGTCTTGGTATTTATTTTTCGTTACAAACAAACACATTTTTTTTAAAAAAGAATTTTATGTTACTGGTCCTTTATTATGAATGAATTTTGTCACAACAGCGCCACCTGCTGGTCATTTTCTGACCAGTCTGACCACCATGTAGTCAAGAAAGTTGTCAGGAGAAAGAAAGAGGCTGCTCTGATGTTCTTCTGCTTAGGAATAAATTAGAAACCTTTCTCAAATCTTTCCTAAGCAGAAGAACATCAGAGCAGCCTCTTTCTCCTGACAACTTCCTTGACTACTTGGTGGTCAGACTGGTGGGAAACTGACCAGCAGGTGGTGCTGTTGTAATACCTACCTTAATTTGGTAAAATTAAGCTTAACTGTACACAAATGCATTTTATACAAATCTCTCTTTGAGTCCATGTATTGAACCTTTTCCCTTATCCACCTGACGTTCACTGGTCTCATTTTAGTGGATAAGTGGGATTTCTAGGCCAGAGCATAATGAGGTGCAGTGTCAGACCGGGATGCAAGGAATCCACCAGAAAATCTTAGACTGTGGGCCCACTTTTCAAATTATTATTCATCCTCTTCTTACTCAACCTCTTTATTCTCCTAGTCTTTTATATCTACATACTATATTCTTCTATTATTATGCATATATTTCTCCATAAATAAATAGGGAATGACCATGAAATAGGCTAATTGTTTAGAAGCAAGGGTCACCTGGGTCCACTGGGAGTTGGTGGGCCAGTCCAACACTGATTGATGTGTTATTGTCTGTGATTGCATTTTTAGAAATAACATGGCTTTTGCTTTATGTTCGAGAGGCCACACCATCTTTAGTTTGTGGGATACATACAGAAGCTGTCACTGAATCCTCACTTGAGCTTTTTGGTTCTCTTTTTGACTTCAGCACCAGAAAAACTGTTATTTACAGCCGTTATGCAGTCAGACAATAATCCAATTATTTGTCATTTCAGATTTCTAGGAAAGTGCTTCTCAGATTGCTAAATATGCTGTTATACAGATCGTACGGTTCTTTCAGCATCGCTTGAAAAGAACATAAAAAAGAAAGAAATCAGACAGAGAAAATTGCTGAATTTGTGTTTGTTCTCTTGGTGCCTCTTCAAAAACCGTATTCATCTTCTCTGCCTAAACACATATTCCCGAGTCGCTTTCTCTTTGGATGGGAGATAACTCTGCTCAACTTCAAAATATGACTTTGATAAAAATGTCTGTTCTGATGCAGTTTAATCTTAGGTACTATCAGAGTTACCATTCCCGAGACGTATCACTGGGAGCTGAAAGCCATGGGTAGATTGTAGAGGTCATGGGCAGAATTGGTTTATGTCTTGCTTAAATATCAGCCTCAGATTATATCCCACCAAAACACAGCATAAGATACTTCCACTTTCCTGTAATTCATAGGCATGTATTATTTAAGCAGAGACGTACCCAATCCTTCCACCGTCCCAACCACCCTTATGGCACAAGTGCTGTGCACTGCATCAGTGGGAAGCATGGAGAGCCCTTCTTTTCTTTTCAATGGATGGGGGGGAGCAGGATTCTATAGAATAGAGTAAAAATGTAAACAGTATTCTACCCTACTGAAGGGTGGTGCTGCTTCCAGCCAGGTGTGAGCGACCTCCTCTAGAGACGTAGCACATAACCTACATCAAAGGTTTGTAGCTTCTAATGGGTTGGGGGGACAGGTTAGGGTTCTATTTGAAAAAACAATGATTGTGTGATTCTTTAAAGTTACATCCATCAAAAGGGACTGCTATCACTCCTGCCTCCTGTTCCGAATAGAATGCAGTTGTGCATTTAATGTGTGAACCCGAGCTACTGCCACCTGGAGCTACTGCCACCTGGAGCTGCTGCCACCTGGAGCTACTGCCACCTGGAGCTACTGCCACCTGGAGCTGCTGCCACCTGGAGATACTGCCACCTGGAGCTACTGCCACCACCTTCAGGGTTCTCAAAGTGATCTGTGTGAATTGGGCAGCAGCCCAGTGGCTCTAAAATAATTACCACTCTGGTAACTCCAGTTGCACATGGGGAAAACATATAAAGCCACTTGGTAGAGGGATGATTGGTGCCTCAAAAGGAGTCTAAACCATATAAAAGAACATACTGATTGATGATAAGGCTATTATTGAAAAGTTAATGTATAATTCTGATGAAAACTCTCTTTACATACCCATTGTTGTTTCAAGACAACACTTGCTCGTAACTGCTTCAACAAATGGTATGTGTATGATAACCTTTGCTCCTTTCCCTATGAGTTGAGGTTGTATAGCCAGACCCACATTATTTTTTAAGTGACCCCCTACCGTGAGGGCAGACAAACCAGAACCCTCTGTAACACAATACACATAATTGGCTCAGAGACCCTATGCAAGAGCTATGTACTGTCTGGATCCTACATTCAGACTAAACTGGGCATGCTCCTAAAATGGCACCCCATTGGCACCATTACAACTCATGGCCAGATTGGTCCCTATAATGGCCCGTCTGGCCTATCATGTGGAAGCTGCCTTTGTGTTTGGCAGAGGGAATCAAATCCTGTTCTGCATTTATGATAGGGGCTGTTCCCTTTCTGGCTTACAAAGTTGGCTACCTAGAATTCCAAATTGTTAGTCTTTTTACATACATGAAGGATAACAGAGACTGTCCAGCTGTAAACCATGACAGCTGTATCCACATGCTCCAGTAACCAACAATAGCAGTGCCCAACCCTGGCATCCTCCACAAGCAGAACAACTGAATGCCGGCTGTCTACCAACTAGACTTTGAGGAAAACCCGTGGTATTGAAGTTGCCATGCTACAATAAAGAGCTTTATTCCCTAAAGGAGTTGTGTTGTGTAAGTCCTGCCCTATACCCACGTCTTCTTGCGACAAGGCGTTGTTACAGTGTGTTCATTTTTTTCATTTAAAGTGTAAATATTTTGTTTATTTTGTTGATGGAGAGGATGATTTTATATTCATTTATTTTTCTAGATTCATTTTGCTTTAAAGTCATTATTTGATGTTTATTTTCATTGGACTGGTATGGAATAATCCTTTTCTTTTAAATTGTAAACTGCCAGACTTTGATGTAAATCGATATTTTGTTGCTTTACTCTTGCTGTTTATTTTTTAAAAATACCAATAAACATAATTGAAAAGAATGAATGGGGAGAGACTTAACCTCCCCTACCATGGGAGTGCGGCAGCTCCCCCTTTTTTCTGTATCGTTTTTTCTTACCTTGTGTAATTTTTTCTGTTTAAAACTTACCTCACTTCCGATTGGTCAATTTTCAATCCCTTCTGATTGGGCGATTCAAAAAAGGGCGTGGCTTTGTGGGAAAAGCTGCGAAAGCCGGCTATAAAAGGACAAGCTGGCGAACACTCTTCATTCTTCACCGGCAGCCGATGCGAGAGGATCGTTTGGAAAATGGCTGAAGAGAATCCCGACGGCAGACTTCGCGACATCCTTCGATGGATCCAGGCGGAGGCGGGACATGAAGACATCCAGACGCTCCTTCAGCAGTGCCAGCTCGCATCATCGTCGACGACAGCGGTGACATCACTTCCGACTGCAGAGCCTCCAGGATCGCCATCAGAGGAAGCTGCGTCATCTTCAGGAGCCGCATCTGACGATGCCATCCAGCGCACCCCAGCTTCGCGCGGACCAGGAAAGAGGCGGATCGTCGCCGCCAAGAGGAACACCAGAGGGACACAAGCGGCGAAGAAAAGAACTCAGATGACGTCAGCGGTCTCTGCCAAGAAGAGGATCGTCACTGACCCGCCGCAAACAGGAGTTTGGCCGTCGGCTTCCCCCCCTCCATCGCGATTGAGTTCCACCGCTGTTGCAAGTGGTGGGCCGCTCCAACAAAAAAGCTGTAGCACTATAGGGCCCTTTCCTTCCACAGGGTCTGGGGGAGATCCGGCAGCTGGCAGCTCCTATGATGGGCACCAGGTCGGCAGGGGACTGCAAAGCCACCCAGAACCGGGGCCCTCCAGCTGTAACACTATAGGGCACCCGGTTCTGCCACCAGCCAGCAGAGGACATGCATTTTCATCATCTGCCAATCACAGCGTACCCCAGCCTGCTGGTTTTACCCCTCAGGAGGAGAGTCAACCCATCCAAGTGATTGGTAACTATTCTGCCAATGATGTCATAAAAGCTTTGTTAGCTTTGTTAACCCCTGGTGCGGCGTCAACGAATATAAGCACAGGGACTGTGTCTTCTCAAGTAGCTGAAACTGCTTTTAGAGATTCAATACTCTGTGATGCTACACCTTTGGGTTTGCACTTGCCACACAAAAGGAGAGTATATTGACATGCTCTCACTGTTGCCATCATCAAAAGATTTTTTAAGCAAGCAAGTTAAGCAGTCAGATCCTGAAATGGACAGACGCCGGCCTGTGGCAAGGACATTCACTAATTGGTTACAGGCATTTTGTATTTATTCAAATGTATTGTGTGAGAAACACCCACGATTAGGTCCAGGCCTATTTAAACATATTGACATTATTCTTGAAGCATATAAAGCCTATGGGGGTATTTCCTGTTTTTTGTATGATGATAGATTCAGACAGAAGATGTTGATTCAGAAGTCAATATCTTGGGGTTCCAAGGATATTGACCTTTGGATGGAAATGCTTATTCCCAAACAGCCATTAGTTCCATTACCGGAGAACAAGAATTGCTGGGCATTCAATGAGTCAACTTGCCACTTCCAAGCAAGCTGTAGATATAAACATGAATGTGCTCATTGTGCTGGCAACCATCCTTCCTTTCGTTGTATCAAACGATTTGTCACAAAACCCAGTGGTAGGGATTCCAGTAAGTCGGATAACCCCGGTGAAGTTACCAGAAATGCGCCAATACCTAGAACTATATCCAAAGCGCCAGATGGCGTGCCTCTTAGAGAAGGGTTTTGAAGTTGGCTTTTGGATACCATCAGCAGATCCTGTAACCCTCATATCATTTCCAAAGAATTTAAAATCAATAGATCTAAACCCAAAGTTAGTTAAGGAAAAAATTGAGAAGGAACTTAAATTTGGCAGAATTGATGGCCCGTTCGATGATCCTCCATTTGAGGATTTCAGAGTTTCACCGTTAGGACTTGTACCTAAGGAGGAGCCAGGAATCTATTGCTTGATTCACCATTTATCATATCCTTTGGGGGCATCTGTCAATGATGGAATTGGTCAGGAGTTATCTTCAGTTTCATATACGACTTTCGACCAGGCGATATCGATAATTCAAGAATTCGGTCAAGGTTTATTATTGGCTAAAAGTGACATCCAATCGGCTTTCAGGCTACTGCCCATACACCCTGACTGTTATAAGCTTTTAGGCTTTCATTATGAAGGCAGTTTCTATTTTGACAGATGCCTCCCAATGGGCTGTTCCCTTTTGGGCTTTTATTTTGAAGCCTTTGCATCCTTTTTGCAATGGGTAGTTCAATGGGAAACTGGTTCTAAGGGGGTTATTCATTATTTAGATGATTTCCTATTTGTCGGTCCTGCAGGTTCTAGTTCATGTGGAATTTTGTTAAGTACTTTTACGTGGTTTGCTAGGAAATTTGCCATTCCACTAGCTGTTGAAAAAACGATACCCCCTACTACAACCTTGGAATTCCTTGGTATTCAGATAGACACTGTAAATCGTGAATTTTGCTTACCCGAAGAAAAAGTAGCTAAGCTGAGAAGCATTCTAAACTCAACTTTAAAATCCAAAAAGGTTAAATTAAAACACATAGGGGCAGACGTATCAAGGGCCGAATTTCGAGGGGTTAAATCCCTCGAAATTCGACTGGGGAATAGAATCGAATAGGCAATTCGGGCGAATTTACGCGCTGGCGAATAGTCGAATTGATGAATATTCTCCAGGCGAATAGGCGCTCGATCGGATATTCGCTCGAAGAATTTTCATTCGATCGAATGCCTTTTTATTCGATCAAAAACTTGGAAAACAAGCCTATGGGACTTTCCCATAGGCTTTTAAAGTAATTCTGTAGGTTTTAGGTGGCGAAGTAGGCAGTCAAAGTATTTTTAAAAGAGACAGTACTTCGACTATCGAATGGGCGAATAGTCGCAGCGTTTTTACGCTCGATCTATTCGAATCATTCTACTCAGGCAAATTTACGCCAATTCGATAGTCGAGGAACACAAAAAACGACTCGAATTTCGAGCTTTTTTCCTTCTATTCCTTCACTCGAATTTAGTGAATCGGCCCCAACCAATCCTTGATCGGACATCAGAATTTTGCTACACGGGTTATTCCTATTGGTCAGGTTTTTAACAGAAGACTCATTGCACTAACGTCGAGTCTAGATAATCCTAACTGGCACATAAGAATCCCTCTGGTAGTTAAAGATGACCTGATTGTTTGGCAGGAATTTCTAGAGAATTTCAATGGCATTACTTATTGGCAAGGAGAATTGTTTGAGAATGCAGCGTGGAATCTGTATACAGACGCAGCTGCTTCAGCAGGATTTGGCGCTATCTTTGGCACACATTGGATTGTGGATGCATGGCCATCTTTCTGGGTAGAACTCAAGCTTACCAAAAATCTAGTGTTACTGGAATTTTTTCCACTTTTAGTTGTTTTGGAAGTGTGGGGCCCGCAATTGGCTAACAAACGTATTGTTTGGCACTGCGATAATATGGGGGTGGTGCAAGTATTTAATAATCTCTCTTCTAACTCCCCCCCAGTACTGAGATTACTTAGACAGGCAGTATTCCGAGCTCTTAAATTTAACATTTTGATTCACGCAAAACATATCCCTGGTTGTACCAATGTTGTGGCTGACGCATTATCTCGATTTCAGTTCAACGAGCTCTGGGAAATCGCCAATTATTTGGACAAAGAAGGAACACCATGCCCCCAGCATCTGTGGAATTTAGTATTGCCAGAATTTCAAAACGGTTAAGTATGTCATTGGCAGACGAAACCTGGCATGCTTACATCGCAAGCTGGAATGAGTGGATGAAGTTCAAAACAAGTTTTCCCAAGATCATTATCAAGGGGACAGTGATGTTCTATTGTCTTTTGTACTGGAGCAAGTTGAGGCTCAGTACTCTCTTTCAGCTATAACAAAAAAATTAGCAGGCATATCCTTCTTTTTAAAGGTTAAAGGTGAGGCAGACATAACTAAATCCTTTTTGGTCAAACAAATCCTTCGGGGTGTTGGTAGGATTACACAATCTGTTGACATTAGGAGACCCATCACATTATCATTGTTGAAAGATTTCGTTTCGGTCCTACCTCAAATATGCTATTCTCAGTTTGAAACAATGTTGTTTACTTTGTTATTTTCGGTGTCTTTCTTTGGTGCCCTTCGGGTAAGTGAGTCGGTCTCTCATGGTAAAAGATCCCCAGGGGGTATTGGGAGTGAAGACATTCATCTGGTTGAGGGCAAATTAAAAATTATATTAAAAAAATCAAAAACGGATAAAGTGGGAAGAGGGACAACCCTTTGGCTTGGTAATAGCACGGAACAGTCAATATGCCCAGTATTAGCTTTTAGACATTATCAGCAAGTCAGTCCCTGCCTGGCCCTTTCTTTATACACAGTGATGGATCTTTTCTTATAAGATTTCAATTTGTGACAATTCTCAAAGGAGCTGTCAGTAAGCTAGGTATACCACCTGACCATTATAACACACATTCTTTTCGCATTGGAGCTGCCACACAAGCCTCATTGATGGGTTTAGGAGAAGAGTTCATCAAAAGGCTTGGCAGATGGAACTCCTCTAGGTATCAACTTTATGTTAGACCTACCCTTGTTTAGTAAGTCTTATCTTTTTTCGTTACAGTTTCTCCTCCTTTGGTCTGGATTATTGGACACTCTTTCGTCCACAGAGCAAGAGCTAGAGCAGAACAACGAACCTACACAACTATTTTAGGCATTAAAGATGTTAGAATTGTTTGGATGTGCATTTGAGGCCTTAAATGGCCAGATTTATTACCAATAATTTTGCAAATTAAATCTCGTGGGGTTTCCCAGCAATTATTCTTATCCATTTAGCTGGAAATGACATTGGAAAGGGTAGAAACATTGATTTAATTCGTAATATAAAAAGAGACCTTGCTCAGATCAGATTTATTTTTCCCAATACTGTGATAATTTGGTCGGAAGTTGTGCCCAGATTAGTCTGGCTTCAAGATGCAGGCTTTCACCCTCTTGAGAGATGCCGTAAAAAACTTAATTTTGCTATCTCAAAATTTTCCAAGACAGTTAATATTTTGGTTTATAGGCACTATGAGTTGGAACAAGGTTTTGAAGGTCTGTATCGCGCGGACGGGGTACATTTGTCAGATATCGGTTTTGACATTCTGAACATGGGATTCCAAAGTGCAATAGAGAGAGCTTTACATGTGTGGGGAATGGCCAAGGCCAATGTAATGGTTTAATTGGCCTTGACGTGGAGGTATGCTCCTGGCTAGGTGGTAAATTGGCGGGGCTTAAGGATATTTGTTGTTAATCTTTAAGGCGGTCCGCTGCAAAGATCTGATGCAGAGGGTGGCTGGGAAGATATGTATGAGCAGGTATTAGTATCAATAGCAATGGTTAATGTTCTGATTGATATGATATTTAATAAACAACAGCTGCGGCCATTCTCTACCATGCATGTGTCCGTGTCTATAATTGGTTGTTATAATTGGGTTGTGTTAAGTAAGTAATGCTGTCTGCAACTCCCAAGAAAGAACATGCTGATAATGTAATAATGGGTGCAACATTTACCAACCTATAGCAACAAATGAGCAGAATGCATATTCTTCTAATAAAATACTATGGGGTCATATACTGACACATCTACTTCAAATGGTTATATTATTATTAACATATATTTATATAGCTCCAACATATTGCGTAGCACTATAAAGTAAATGTGATTATACAACTAAATCACATGAATTCTATACATAGAACATATGGAGTTACATACATCACAATCAATACCGGTACAAAAGGTAAGAAAGGCCCTATGCAGAAAGAGCTTACACTCTAAAGGGAAGGGAGTAATACACAAGGTGTGGGAGTGGGCAAAATTGAATAAAGTGGGTGAGAAATGTTGTACTGTATGTGGTGTTGCGTTTGGTAGTTAAGCAGAGTGAGGGGAGGCTTCTCGAAAGAAGTGCGTTTTCAGAGATTTCTTGAAAGCAGAAAGGTTGGGAGAAAGTCGGACAGACCATGGGAGAGATTTCTAGAGGAGGGGTGCAGCCCTTGCAAAGTCTTGAATGCGAGCAGGTAATGAGAGAAGAGTTGAGTAGCAGGTCAGTTGTCAGGAGCTACCTGGGATCGAACTCTGAACTTTACACTCACAAGCGCCTGCATTATTTCATTGAGCCACTGGAGACCTTTGGTTTCTAATTTTACTGGTGTGATTAAAGACTTTCTACCTTTTATATTTGCTCACCTCCTCCTCCTCCTTCTTGCTCTACCAGGTTTTGGTAATTTGTTAATTAAGGGCCTTTATAAGCCTGTTGCTAAAGAAACTCTGGTGCTTGATCATTGAAGCTCCCAAGCTAGATCCTGCATACTCCTTGATCCTGTGCCTGATTCCTGCTTTTGTTCCTGAGATTCCTGCTTGTTCCTGAGATTCCTGCTTGGTTCCCTGTTCCTGTGTTCTCTGCTCCAGTTTCCCATTACCTGCATTTTGTTGGATCTCCTGGTAATTGACCTCGGCTTGTTTACTGGACTACCCTCTGCCATCAGCCTGCCTCCGACCTCGGCCTGCCATACGGACTTGTTATTGCCATCAGCCTGCCCCCGACCTCAGCCTGTTTCTCGGACTTGCTTTATTGTTGCCTGCCCTTGACCACTGACCTGGTGTAAAAACGTATATTATTTTTTATCTTTTGTTCATCAGTTATATTGCCATACTTTTCATTATTAAAATATTCTTCTGCATAACATGTTTCTGACCTATCAAAACCTCACGCTGTACTCGTGTTATACAGCACCAAGGCTCCTAACTACCAGCCACTCACTTGTGGCCAAGCCTGACATCAGTAGAGGAGCATAGTAAGCGGTTGGAGCGGTTGGGTGAGTATATAGAGATGAGTTCAGAGATGTAGGGTGGGCAGAGTTATGAAGTGGTTTGAATGTCAGTGTCATTAATTTGAATTTGATTCTGAGAGGTAGCGGAAGCCACTGCAGGAAGCACTGTGTCTGTGGTTGTCAGTGCCCGAGCATTCCTGTATTACTTTCAAGAATGCTGCCTATGGCTACCCATCCAGCTCAACCGATCTAAAATATGGAAGACGATGGTTTTAGCCAATGCAGATGAAAATGGCAGATATTTTCAAGAAACGTCAACATGCCCTTAAAACTGATTTGTAAAATCCAAAATTTGCCACTTCAATTTTCACCGGGAACACCCAATTGCTCTCGCTGTCTGATTTCTGCTAATTCCCCTTTTAGATCAGTTATGGGCCACCATCTATCTCAGGGGTGTCCAAACTACAAACTACGGCCCGCGGGCCAAATCCATTTTTAACTGGCCCACAGCAATTGGATTCAGCATCGTTTCTGGCGCATGGAGCTACTGCGCATGCGCCCGAAAGTCACAAATGCCTCTACTGCACATGCGCCAGAAAATACAGCTGAATCCAGTAAAAAGAGCGCTTGGGAGAAGATGGCTCTCAGCAGGAGAGGACCTGCACGTACTTCACCTCGAGTGAGTGGCCCGGCTGTGTATTTTACTGCATATGGCCCTTGGTGAAAAAAAGTTTGGACACCCCTGATCTATCTCATTCAACTTTTTCATTATGTTACCCAAGCTTTGCCTTCCTCCAGGAAAATTTAGCAAAACGCATTTAAGTCAATGGGTGTCAAAATAATTTTGACGTGTGACAATTTTGATGCAAGGGACAATTTTAATATACGTGACTATTTTGTCCAAATGCATTAAAGCAGGGTGCCCAGACTTTGTTACCCTGGGATCTACTCTCGACACCTGTCCCTCATCAGGAGATCTACCTTGATAAAAATAGTGAGCCGTCTACCGTACGGCACAAGAACAAGTAGCCCAAACCCATAAAATGGTTTTAATACTTTACTATACCTGCCATAAAGGAAGACAAAACTGCTGTTTTCTCTATAGCAAAGACAGACACAGTGTGTGACACAGTTATTGATGGTTTTATGGAAATCAGTAGGGGGCCAAGAGGTATTTGTACCCAAGGCAGTGAGGGGGGACAGAGAAAATATACAGTAATTGTTACAATTGTGCTCACCTGCAGAAGCCTATTGTGCCTACCCCTAGTTTCAGCTGTAATGGCTATGCACAGTGTCCGCACATATCTGGCCGAGGTGGCCATCTTTATTAAGGGACCATCACTACTCCTCATCCTTCCAGACTAGACTAAGTACCATGTCAGCTCTATCAGTATAAAGGAACCCATGCATTATGAAAGTTTTACTGTATCAGTGATTGTTGATTGGCACTTACATATTAATAGCAGTTCAAGGATGATTAGAGCTGTGGTTGAGGTCAGAAATTGACATTTTGGGACTCCAAATTATGTGGGAGATTATTGGTATTGTTTTACAAAATGGTAACACAAGGGTACCCCTATTTTTTATATTTTATATAGTGAACTTATTGCACGAGGCTAAAGTTTCAGCTTGTCAATAGCAGCAATGATCCAGGACTTCAAACTTGTCACAGGGGGTCACCATCTTGGAAAGTGTCTGTGACACTCACATGCTCAGTGGGCTCTGATTGGCTGTTGAGAAGCTAAGCTTAAGGCTTGTCACTAATTATCCAGCAGAAAATGAGCTTCCCTGGCTGTAATATAAGCTGATGCTACAGGTTTGCTGATTATTAAATTCTGATGCTAATTGCACTGGTTTCTGTGCTGCCATGTAGTAATTATGTGTATTAATTACTAATCAGCCTTATATTGTGACATTTCTATTCTATGTGTACTGTATATTGTGAGTGGGTCCCTAAGCTCAGTAAGTGACAGCAGCACAGAGCATGTGCAGTGAATCAGCAGAAAAGAAGATGGGGAGCTACTGGGGCATCTTTGGAGGTGCAGATTTTGCTCAGGTACAGTATACGTGGAGCCATCGCAGATAAAACCTGTTTGTGCAAAAAAAAAAAAAAAAAAAGATATTCACTGCCATTGTAGCAAATCACTCCCTTGACAAAGATCCCATAAACCTCATAGTACAACAGTAAATAGTTAAAATTATTTTTTGTATTTGCATAAAAGAGAAATGTTTTCACGCGAACGCCTTTCTCACATTAGGAAACAGTGAGGAAAAGTCAGTAATTAATTAATCCTTAATACAGGAATCTATTTAAGGTGTTTGCAAAGTGGCAGAGCAGAATTTCTACTGAAAATGAAATTGCCAACCTTAATTGTATAAATACGTGAAACCCTCATGACTAACTGTTAATTACATTAAAGTAATCGTTGTTACTACTGCATTATAATGTGCCACAGTTTGCTTTGCGGGAAGTTTCTGAATGTTGTTCTAAGTTTTCCTGTTGGGGGGTTAGCAGTTTTGAGATCTAAATACCAGGTATGGGACCTGTTATCCAGAATGCTTGGGACCTGGGGCTTTCTGGATAATAGATCTTTCCGTAATTTGGATCTTCATACCTTAGGTCTACTAGAAAATCATGTAAACATGAAATAAAGCCAATAGGCTGGTTTTTCTTCCAATAAGGATTAATTATATCTTAGTTGGGATCAAGTACAAGCTACTGTTTTATTCTTACAGTTAAAAGGGAAATCATTTTTAATAATTTGGATTATTTGGATAAAATAGAGTCTATGGGAGACGGCCTTTCTGTAATTTGTATTTTTCTGGATAAGGTTTCCAGGTTAATGGATCCCATACCTGTATTTATATATGTATGTATATATATGTATATATATATATATATATATATATATATATATTTCAACTGTATTTATATATGTATGTATATATATGTATATATATATATATATATATATATATATATATATATATATATATATATTTCAACCTGAAGAAATGCAGTTGATTTTTACATCCATGGACAAGTGTATAGCATATTATATCTTCCGATAAAGATAACTATGAAGTGCCCTATATGTGACCACAAAGGGTTAGACTGATTTTGGGGTCACGAAGAACTTTTTTGTGTTTGCTTCACTGAAAAATTCATGAAACTGTAGACAGAATGGAAGAAGGTGAGATGTTGGCAAATTGTTTGCTGTGCTTTTGCAAATTTTCTTGAGAAGTGAAAGAGGGCAGTTCCATTCATTACTAGTGGTAATTTAGGCCATTCAACAAGTCAACAGAACTATGGGTCTGAGGTAAAGCATCATGGGAGCAGCCAAAAATGTTGAAAATGTTCCCCGCTGTTCCCCCCTACAAATATCCTACACACCTGGCTCTATCAACAGGTAAGGGATAGGTTATCTGGAAACCTGTTATTCAGAAAGCTCCAAATTACAGAAAGGCCGTCTCCCATAGACTCCATTGTATTCAAATAATCCACATTTTTAAAAATGATTTTATCTTTCTCTGTAATATTAAAACAGTAGCTTGTACTTAATCCCAAGGGGCAGATTCACTAAAGGACGAAGTGACTAATGCCAGTGACAATTTGCCAGCGTTGCCATCCACAGGGACATCACCAAATCACTAGCAGGCGACAATTCGCTAGCGAAAGATGCCGTCACTAGCGCTCTGGCGAAACGTCGTTACTCCGCAAGTTCACTAAAGTGCGGATTTTACTGAACGTTATCTCTGTCGCCAGAGTTGACTTTTCCACCTCAGACCAAGCGAAGTGCTAAAAAGCAGCTACATCTTCCTCAATCCTCTGTCACTTACATCATATCCTGTGAGCCGAAAATACATTAAAGTTACAAAAATGACTTTCCTTTTTTGAAGTGGGATTGGCTGCAAAAGTCCTGACTTATTTTGGGGAACCGGTTTTCTCCAGACATTTCATAACATATGGAACATTCATTTTACAGTGGGCTCATGTGTAGGGCATTATATTAACTCTCTTGTCTTTATTAAGGTTCCCTGGACATGTGTAATAAAAAGTTATAACTAGGGATGGGCGAATTTTTTCGCCTTGTTTCGCCACGAAAATGACGCCTATAGACTTGTATGGCGGTGTGCGTCAAAAAAAAAGACGCGCGACAAAAACATTTCGCCGCGTGACAAAATTTTTTTGACGCCCATAGACTGTATTGGGCGACGGCGTCAATTCGCCGGCGGCAAATTTTTGGCGAAACGAAACGGCTCAGATTCGCCCATCCCTAGTTATAACTTCAAGCATTTGCACCAACATTTATAACCAAGACGTCCATATTACTTTAAATTACCCACCGTATGCAAATTGACCTAAGGGCAAGATCATTAGCGAATTTTCGCTAGGCACAAACGAATGCTAGCGAATTAAATGCTCGCACTGCCAAAATAACGCTAGTGAAAAGTCACCAGCGTTCGGCGCCCAGGGAGCAACTTCACATATTAGGGAATTAGCGTAGTGGTAGCGAATTTGCGCCTGGCGAAGTGGTGCGATGTGTTGCTGGCGACAATTTGCCGTTAGTGAATCTGCCCCTAAGATATAATTAATCCTTATTGGAAGCAAAACCAGCCTATGGGGTTTCTTTAATGTTTACATGATTTTCTAGTAGACTTAAGGTGTGAAGATCCAAATTACAAAAAGATCCACTTTCCGGAAAACCCCAGGTCACGAATGGATAACAGGTCCCATACCTGTACCTTACTGTCTAGAAATGGACTGGGAATTATGCAGAAAAATTTAACAAATACTTTTATTCCTCTCTGTAGGTTTTAGCTCTTTTTTACTGGGAGGATATAGAGATATGTGAAATGATTTCATCAAAGGAGCATTTTCTTTCCTCCTTTGTATTAAGTTCCCCTTTGATGTTACTTGGAGTAAAGAAATCCCTGACCTTTCCATGTCAAATCTAAGTCATGGAGCAGATACAGAATCCCTGCTACAAACCAGCAAAGTGTCTCATCATAGAATGAGGATTCAAATCAAAGCCGGGGATATTTATATAATCACTAGCTAGATAATATGGTTTACAGCTAATTAACTACATTAATGGAACATTATGTTCAAATTCTTTCTTTGCCTTGATGTTAGCTTGACCTGTGTCTTCTGTAGATTGGATTAAACACATTCCTGGTCCCTTCATAGAAGCTGCAGAAAAGAGGACTCTGGGAAATATGGTCCAACCTGCATAACAAGTAACAGAAATGAAGTGTTTTTGGGAGGTTAGTGTAATTATGACTCTGCTTCCACTGATATAAATAAACATAAAAATGTACTTTAATAAATAGTTCTATAAAAAAATAAGAAAAAAATAGGTGAATATGAACCCAACATATAAATAAAGTTTATTGCCTCTTTTTAAAGGTGAAGATAAAGTTTATTCCCTTTTAAGTGGTGCATGGTATTAACTGGCAAGTAAGTGAGTTTGTCAGTAAGATACACGCAGGAGGCGAGGATGAAACAAAAAGCCACATTTAACCTTTTGCTCATTTGCTGGGACTCCAACTACTGTACCTGATAACATACAATCAGCAACCACCCTGTACCTGCAGTTGAAGAGGACAATGGGAACTGATTAGGTAAAATTGTAATACTATGCATAATATCTTACTCTTTAATTAACAACTAGTTCCTCCCCTTGCCTGGATTCCAACTAAAACTACCCCAAACACACATTTACCATCTCCCTACCAACCTAACGCCATATTCCTAGTCTCTTTCATGGCCCTGTTGTCCTCCAGTCCCAGGTTTATTCCTCCTGGCCTTGTGTTTCTAAACTGCAACTGGATAAACATATGTCTAAATACAGTAGATATAGGTAGATACCATTTTACTGTTAAATGGAGCAGCTATCTCCTGCATAGTATTTTGTGTTTGCATCTCACTGCCTAATGTTACATTTATACATTACCAGGTGTGGGGATCTATTATCCAGAATGCTCGGGACCTGGGGTGTTCCAGATAAAATCATTCAAACTAACAGGATGGGTTTGCCTCCCATAAAAGATTCATTATTCCAATTAGAAGAAAGGAGGTTCAAGCTAAAAAATTGGGAAGGGGTTTGTTACAGTGAGAGCTGTGAAGATGTGGAATTGTCTCCCTGAATCAGTGGTACAGGCTGATATATTAGATAGCTTCCGACCATGGGCTGCTGCCGTCTGAGGCAGCAACCACGATGCCCCCCCTCTCCTGTTCCACGCTTAAAAGTTTAGCATCGGAATGGGTCAAAAGGGGCTGCATCACTAGCGTAGAAGTGCGTACTACGCTTTCTGCACTTGCAGAGCCAAATTTCCGGTTTAAAAACCGGAAATCCGGCTCTTAAAGTTACGAGAGGCGGCTTTTTGCTGCCCCCTGTAACTGACCATTCAGGTGCTCACCTTGCCTCATGGCAGGAACGGCCCTGGGAAAACGGTTCTGCAGCTGCACATATCAAAGAAAATCAGCTCGTGCCGGAGTGAATACAATGCAAACGCAAAGGTTTTTTTAGGTAGGGATGCACCGAATCCATTATTTTGGATTTGGCCAAACCCCCGAATCCTTCGTGAAAGATTCAGACGAATACCGAAGCAAATCGGAACCCTAATTTGCATATGCAAATTAGGAGTTGGAAGGGGAAAACGTTTTACTTCCTTGTTTTGTGACAAAAAATCACGCGATTTCCCTCCCCGACCCTAATTTGCATATGGAAATTAGGATTCTGATTTGGTTCGGCCAGACACAAGGATTGGCCCGAATCCGATTCCTGCTGAAAAAGGCTGAATCCTGAACGGAATCCTGGATTCGGTGCATCCCTAATTTTAGGGACAGACAGGGTCATTTGCCATCCCACGAAGCTGGCTTTAGATGTATAGGACAAAGCTAGTGAGGTAAAAAGAGGGTTGAATTCTCCTTTAAAGGGCATGTAAAGGCAAAAAAATAAAATCCCATTTTTACTTTCTTTAATGAAAAAGAACCTTATATCCAATATTCTTTCATTAAAAAATGTGTACTGTTTTTATAAGAAACCTGACTGTATGCAGTGAAATTCTCCCTTCATTTACTGCTGTGTGCTCTGCAGGGAAACAATCATACTTATGAATAGCAGGGGGAGCCCCCGCCTTACGTCCCAGCCATGCAGAACTCAAACGGCTTTGTTTGTTTCCCTGTTTTGATAATTTATGACGATCCCTAAGCAGCCCAGACCACACTGAGCATGTGCACAGTCTTAGTCTTGCAAAGATGTTTAACAAAGTTACAAGATGGTGACCCCCTGTAGCTAACTTTGAAAACAAAAATCATTGGTTTGATTAGGCTTGTGGTGCAATAAGTTCATGTTTAGTATACAAAATACAACATTTCTAGCCTTATTCTATTTTAGACTTTACATGCCCTTTGAGAAGGGGTTGGATGGTGTTTAGCAAGTGAGGGAATACAAGGTTATGGAAGATAGCTCAAAGTACAAGTTGATATACTACATAGTAATGTAGGGGATTTGTGCAAGCTCCTTGCTCTTATCCTTGTAAGGGCAGAAGCACAGAGTCTGTGTCTCTGTGCTGTAAGCTTTTACCTAGCAACCAGCTGTTCAGTGAGCTCAGTGCAACAGGAAGTGAAACAGCAGCTAAGGAGTGGCAGGCAGGAAAAGGAAGTCACAGCTACTGGCAAAACAAGAAAGCCTGGCATAGAGAGACGCATGGTGGACAGAGAAAGCTGAAGAGCTGACAGAGAAAAGGCCAGAGAGCTTTGAGCGTTGAAGATAAACAGACTGTGTATATTAAAGGACTTTGCCTTGTTAGTTAGCTAGACAGATTGCTCTAGCAAGTTGGTTAATGAGGCCCTATTGTCACTGGTTAGGAGTGCTGCATGTACTAGTTGGCCATTTATTTTAGATAAACAGTTATTTAAGTTAACCAATACTGTGTGTGTGTTATTACTGTATTCCTAGTGGGGCCACCCGTAGGTGCATTCCCGGATCCCACTAGGTGGAGGCACTGGCTAGCAAGTATCAGGTACCCAGTCTCTCCCCTTACCACTGCGGAGTGGCTCAGGTTTGTTCTGTGCCATCAGGTAAACGCCACATGTGGAGTGTAACACCGACAAATGGGTGTCGAAAGGCTTACAGTAACATAGTAAGTTAGGTTGAAAAAAGGCACATGTCCATCAAATTCAATCAGCCAGTACGATTGATTCAGCGAGAGAATTCCACATCTTCACAGCTCTCACTGTAACAAACCCCTTTCCCAATATTTAGCCGGAACCTCTTTTCTTCTAATCGGAATGGGTGACCTTGTGTCAGCTGGAAAGACCTACTGGTAAATAAATCATATTATATAATCCCCTTATATATTTATACACAGTTATCATATCTCCCCTTAAGCGCCTCTTCTCTAGCGTGAACATCCCCAATTTGGCCAGTCGAACTGTGGGACTGTCACTCTAGAGGGCAATAGTCGGGGTGACTTAGGATGAGATTGAGAAAAATGCCAATTCAAGATACTCCTAGAATTCCAGCTGGAAATTTCAGTAGAGTGAGATTTAGGATGAACCCTTCTTTGCTCTCCTAATTATCCTTGGGCCTAATGCTGTATGGTTGATATTAGGATGTTTTTCATGTCTGTAACATTGTTTGGAGCTAAGGGGGGAGCCTGAACAAATTTTGGAGCTCAAAGTGTTAAAAAAGTCTGAATACCTTTGCTTTAGAGAAACTCTCTTGTTATTTCAATTGCATTTTTTAACCAAGAAGTAGAATGTGAGGCCACCTTCACAATTCAAATGAGATTCTTTAGCTAAAATCCTTACACAAGCTCTTATAGCGGAGATAGGAAAAGCTGAATGGAAGTTAACAGGACTCCTACCTTGAACTTCACTCTTTAGGGAGAGACACTGATCCCTTTAATAACACTCAATGTGATTGCAATTCCTCCCCTGCATTATTCCTCTCTCTGCACTTGTCTGGGCTGTCATTTACCCAGCGAGAGCTAAAGGGCTAAATTGCATGGGATAATGTCTTGCTCTTATTCGCAGGAATAAAATGGTGTTATGTAGGGAAGGAAGTAAAAGAAAGAAAGTACAAATTACATCTTATTTAATTCCTGCATGTGCTAAGGATGTGTAAATGCAAAATGAAAAGTCAACATACAGGGGATTATTTATCAAAGTCTGAATTTATTTCAATATTTTCTGAAAAAAAAACTCTGACCAAATCCGCATTGGGTTTATTTTTTGATTTATCGTTATTATATTTTTCCGAAAAAATTGTTTGCCGGAATAAACTCAAAAATTTGTGAAAAAAACGAATCCATCCGAAAACTCCGATTTTTTCAGATTTTTGTCTGAAAATCACAAAATCTTTGGATTATTGGAAGAAATGTAGAGCAAATGGAATAAACAGCTTGAAGGCAGTAATTTGTAACTGCAAAGTTTTCTTTTTATTATAGCAGTGTAAAACACACACAAAGGCGCCGATTCACTAACTTCGAGTGAAGGATTCGAAGATAAAATACTTAGAATTTCGAAGTTTTTTTTTTGGGCTACTTCGACCATCAGCTACGACTACGACTTCGAATCGATGGATTCAAACTAAAAATCGTTCGACTATTCGACCATTCAATAGTCGAAGTACTGTCTCTTTAAAAAAAACTTCGACCCCCTCGTTCAACATCTAAAAGCTACCAAAGTCAATGTTAGCCTATGGGGAAGGTCCCCATAGGCTTGGCTAACTTTTTTTGATCGAAGGATATTCCTTCGATCGTTGGATTAAAATCCTTTGAATCGTTCGATTTGAAGGATTTTATCGTTCGATTGAAGGAATCATCCTTCGATCATTCGAACGAACTATCTGCGCTAAATCCTTCGACTTCGATATTCGAAGTGGAAGGATTTTAATTCCTAGTCGAATATCGAGGGTTAATTAACCCTCGATATTCGACCCTTAGTGAATAGGACCCAAAATGTTTCGGGTAAAGACCCTTTATCAAGTGTGCAAAGTGTTGTGGGTATATAAATCCTCTTCCACATACCAGGAACCTCCCCCAAATTATATCTTAAAGTGACAGTATATACATTGAAGTACACACTATTGTGAACAAGCAATTACATAAACCCCCACTTGTTCAATCAAGTCAAGTCCATCCATTGTGTTGTGTCCAGGTGTTACAAGTCCATATCAGGGAAATTGCCATTTCTGGGCCTATCCCTGGTAGATCCATAAGTACTGCTAGAGAAAGCCTACTTAAGGGTTAAACGCTATCCATGTAGTATATGAGCAAAACAATATTATATCTGTAAATAACCAGCTTTCTAAACTGTAACTCCTGTATCTATAATACTATGCACATTATTTATTTACTTACACGGCAGGAGTTCCGTGGGTTCAAGGAGCTAGCTGGTTCATTAATACCCGAGGAAGGAGAAAAATAGTGTCAGCGTAACATACAGTCTATTACAGATGGACAAAGAGTATGGCCATCTTTTTAAAGAACCCCCACATTTGGCATCTAAAAGGGGTTCAACCTTGAAAGATTTACTGAGCCCTACAGAACCAAGGAAGCAGGTTCAGCACCAAAGTAGCAAGTTGGGTACCTTCCCTTGTAGGGATGTAGCGAACTGTTCGCCGGCGAACTAGTTCGCGCGAACTTCGACTGTTCGCGTCCGCCGAATGTTCGCGAACGTCGCGCGACGTTCGCCAATTTGAGTTCGCGTTCGATTCGAATAAAAATCGTTTGACCATTCGACCATTCGATTCCTTCGACCGCTAAAATCGAGCGATTTCCATTCATTCGAACGATTGTAAGCATTCGATCGAATGAAAAGCATTCGATCGAATGGCTTCGATCGTTCGATTCGAACGAAAATCCTTCGATCGAACGATTAAAATCCTTCGATCGTTCGAATCGAACGATTTTGCGGGTGTTCGAAGTTCGCGAACTGTTCGCAAACTGTTCGCATTTTTGCCGGTGTTCGCGAACGGCGTTCGCGAACACCAAAACGGCAGTTCGCTACATCCCTATTCCCTTGTTACAATTGCAATTGTTGCACATCTATAATAAAAGGCCCTAATATCCACCACCCCTCAAAAGGCACTGAAATAATTCTAAAAACATTTGCTACAGGCTCTCGCACATACGTAGTTTATGTGCTAAAATGTCCCTGTGGTATGATATATGTGGGAAAAACCATCAGAGTCAGTGAGCATGCGAATCAAGGAACATAGGTCCAATATCAGGAACTATGAACCAGAAACTTACACTGATACCTCAGTAGCAAGACACTTCTCTGAGGCCAAACATCATGTAAGCCAGCTAAAATGGAAGGTACTTGAAGTCGTAAAAAGACCCCCAAGGGGAGGTGATTGGGGAAAATTACTGCTACAAAGGGAAGCACGGTGGATAGGGAGACTTGAATACATAAAACCAAAAGGTATGAATGACCACAATAGTTTTAAGTGCTTCCTATAAAATTACCGGTCTATATGTTTGTAAAAAATGCATTTTTGACTTTCAAGTATGTTACACTGACACTATTTTTCGCCTTCCTCGGGTATTAATGAACCAGCTAGCTCCTTGAACCCACGGAACTCCTGCCGTGTAAGTAAATAAATAATGTGCATAGTATTATAGATACAGGAGTTACAGTTTAGAAAGCTGGTTATTTACAGATATAATAATGTTTTGCTCATATACTACATGGATAGCGTTTAACCCTTAAGTAGGCTTTCTGTAGCAGTACTTATGGATCTACCAGGGATAGGCCCAGAAATGGCAATTTCCCTGATATGGACTTGTAACACCTGGACACAACACAATGGATGGACTTGACTTGATTGAACAAGTGGGGGTTTATGTAATTGCTTGTTCACAATAGTGTGTACTTCAATGTATATACTGTCACTTTAAGATGTAATTTGGGGGAGGTTCCTGGTATGTGGAAGAAGATTTATATACCCACAACACTTTGCACTTGGCACACTTGATAAAGGGTCTTTACCCGAAACATGTAGGCGCAAATTCACTAAGCGCCGAAGCGCCGAACGCTAGCGTTAATTCGCTAGCGTTTGGCATTTTTCGCTAGTGTGCAAATTCACTAACGAACGCTGGCGTAATTTCGCTAGTGTTACTTCGCTCCCTTACGCCAGGCGAATTTTCGCTAGCGACGTAACTACGCAAATTCACTAACTTGCGCAGTGTACTGAACGCTACCTTTTACGCTAGACTTCCTTCGCCACCTCAGACCTGGCGAAGCGCAATAGAGTAGATTAGGGATTGTTTCAAAAAAAGTCAACATTTTTTCTAAGTCCCAAAAAACGCTGGCGTGTTTTCTACATGATGGGTGATAGGCTGAAAAAGATCGAAAAAATTTTTGGGGCTCCCCTCCTTCCCCCCTACATTTCCTGACTCATGGCAACTTATCTAGACAGTGGGCACATGTGTAGGGCAAAATAAAATTTTTATTTGCTGATTTGAAGGTTTTCTAGGCATTTGAAGTGGTGATACGTGTTACTCCATTGAAACTTCGCTTCGCTTGGCGAATTAACGGTAGCGCAACTTCAAAAACTTACACTACCCCTGTGCGCAACTTCGGATTTTAGTGAATTTGCGGAGCGCTGGCGAAAATACGCCTGGCGAAGTGTGGCGAAGTTGCGCCTGGGGCCTGGGGCAATGTTTACAGCTATATAAACGGATTACAAGCTACGTTGAAGCCAGAACCCTGTTTTCTTCTTTGGATTTATGCACAGAACCCATTGCAGGTGAAGATATCTTTGGAAATTCTCCCGTTGACTTACGTATATTCAACCTCGGCAGGTTTGAGATGCCGGATTTTCGGATTCAGACTTTTTCCATCCTCGGGGTATAATAGATCCCGAAAAAATTGTGTGTTTTTTTCCCAACATAAAATTCAGATTGTATACTTAAAAAACACAAATTGTTCAGATTTTTGGCATTTGGAGTTTAGTAAATAACCCCCACAGTGTTTTACATGAGTTTGTAAAGGAGAATGTTTTTAATTAGACCTTGATATAGGGAGTTACAAGTTGTGGTGCACTGATAAAAAGGAATTAGTATGGGGTGTGATGTTAATGAGATTTCTGCTAAATATTTAATCAACTAAGTGGAGTTACATAAAATTGGCAGCAAGTAGTGATGGGGAAATCGCAGAGGAATTCACAAAACTGTTAAAATTGCTATTTTAGCCTATGGGGGGAAGTCCTGGGATCAATTTGGAGTTGTTTGCAGCCTTCCTGAAAATCTAGGTTTTTTTTGGAGAAATTCAATTCCAATTTGCGGGTCGATCCTATTCATCCAAGTTTGAAAATTTCCGATTGGTCATTTTTAATTCGAATTTCGAGTTCATGGGAGTTTATGGTAGTTTTTACTAACTCCCATGAACTCAAAATTTGACCCTTGATACATCTGCACCTTATTGTAGCTGCGGGGGATCTCAAACAAAACATAATAACAAACAATTTTCTTCTGGTCTCCAGCCAAGCCATGAAACTCTCCCAGAACAACAGAGATAGAAATATAAGGAAGCCCTGGGTGGGAAGAAATATAAGGATCACCATCTATAACATACTGTAGACAACTTCCAGTGGAGACTATAATGGAAACGGAGTTATTAGTAACAGCTAAAGAAGCCGTGGAGAAGACATTAGCAATTAGAGTCTACACAGAATGCCTGGAGGTCTTTGGAGGAAAGACTATATTAGTTTTTCCAGTGCCTAAGCAGACATTTGCTGAGTTATTGCTATTGAAGTATTAATAAAGGAGAAAAGGGGGGAAATAATAGAAATGTAGGAATGCTGTATGAAACACTTACATCAGTTCTACACACACATCACAATTAAGTTCTACACAATCATCAACAGCCTGACGACAATTCAGTGGTCATTGTCAAAGGGGTTTTTTTTACCACCGGCAAAGCATCTTGTGGGGAATTGATGTAGTCAACTGTAACTGGTGCCAAAGCTTCTACTGAATCTCAGGTCTTGTGGCATTAGGGGACATGTCTACCCCTTGTCTGTAATAAAAATGCCCATAACTACTATCTGATTTTATCTCTAACTAGAAAAATTGTATTTATAGCATGGCCTCTGAGTTGCCACCAAAGAGTGAGGGATATTTGATTGCTGTATGGATGATGGGTCATTTGAGTACTATAATAAGAAGGCCAACAGCAGTTTTATTTTGGGCTTAGAATACAGGTATGGGATCTGTTGTCTGGAGGTTCATTATCCAGAAAGCTCTGAATTATGGGAAGGCCATCTCCCACAGACAATTTTAAACAAATAATTCAACAATGATCTCCTTTTTCTCTGTAATAAAAAAGCAGTAATTTGTACTTGATCCCAACTAAGATATTATACATAGTAAGATAGTAAGTTAGGTTAAAAAAAAAACGTCCATCGAGTTCAAACAGCCAGTCATACATTCCGATTATAAGAAAGGAAGTTTGGGAAGGGGTTTGTTACAGTGAGAGCTGTGAAGATGTGGAATTGTCTCCCTGAATCAGTGGTACAGGCTGATACATTAGATAGGTATAAGAAGGGGTTGGATGCAGGGGCGTGCAGCCAATGAGGTGAGTTGAGAAACTCGCCTCAGGTAGCAACGCCGGAGAGGTTTCCAGGGGCGGCAAAAAGCTGCTTCTGGTACCTTTATGAGCAGAATTTCTGGTTTTAAACCAGAAATGTGGCTTTACTATTGCGAGAGAGAGCAATTGCATTAGTGTTCCTGCCTCCCCTCCCAACAGGTAAGCCGGCGAGGGGGGTGGCATGGCAGGAGCCGCCTCAGGCACCGCTTTCATTAGAATCGACGCTGGTTGGATGGTGTTTAGCAATTAAGGGAATACAGGGATATGGGAGATAGCTCATAGTACAAGTTGATCCAGGGAGTGGTCCCATTGCATCTTGGAGTCAGGAAGGAATGTTTCCCCTCTGAGGCAAATTGGAGAGGCTTCAAATGTTTTTTTTTTGCCTTCCTCTGGATCAACTGGCAGTTAGGCAGGTTATATATAGACTTAAAAGATAGAACTTGATGGATGTGTCTTGTTTCAACCTAATTTACTATATATCTTGAAAAGTATCACAGTGGTGGATCTTCTGCTCTCCAAGCACCCTTTTAAACACTTTGTGGCTCTATGGGCTTTACTACTAATCTTTATTAAAGCGATACTGACACGTTCTTATAAAAATCATAGGAACATGTCAGTATCAAGTGAATGCTGTACCCGTAATCATTCCCCTCAAACGATTACGGGTGCAGCATTTACTTGATACTGACACGTTTCTATGATTTTTATAGGAACGTGTCAGTATCGCTTTAATTAAGACAATACTACTCTATGTGTGTTTCCTTTTGCATTCTATTTTCGATTCCTTATTGTTTCGTTATTGTCTGCCATACTCAACTGTAATACTATCAAGCAGTTTGAGGCCTGTGGTTTTGTAGCTAATCTCCCTGGACATGGACACAAGAGAAACGTTGACCAGAAATTTAAGAGGATTGTCACACCATGTGCTGCCAACTCAATGAAGAGGGCTGTATGGTAGAAGACCCCACTGCTGACACAACAAATAGAGAAGCACAACAAAGCCAACTAGAAGTGACTTCTGAGAGAATGGCCTGTCAACAGATACAATGAAAATAGAACATTTTGGTAAAGTGCAACATGTCTTTGTTTACAGTGAAAAGATGAAGTCCATTATCTCTACAGTCAAATATGGAAGAAGTTTGCTGAAGTTGGGGTTGCTTTGCCTTCCCTGGAACTTGGTTCCCTGAGTCTGTACATGGCAACATGAAATCAGACGATTATCTTGACAACATTGAACTGTGTCAAAGAGTAGAATATCACCAGAAATACTCTTCAAAAAGCATACATGAATGGTTAAAGATGGGTTCAAAAGTGGTCATGGTTCAAATCCCATTGAGTGCTTGTCCAAACTCTCAGCAGAGGAATCGGGAGGGTTTTCATGGCTAAAGGAAGCAAAAGGTTATCCATGGTAAATTGCCCTGAAATGTCAAGAACTGAATTGTATAGAGCAAGTGTTATTGTTGGAGATTACAAAACCACTTTTTCACTAAGCTTTGTGAATATAATAAGAACATTAATAAATCAGACCTAAATGCAAATGGTCCTGTTATGTATTTTAGATAATGAGATATTTCTGTGTCATTAAGGTCTTAAAATGTGTTTTATACATTAAACCCCTTTGCTCGATGGTAATGAGTTCCTTTGTAATAAGGGAATCCCTGGGGTTATTTCATTTGCTTGCATTAAATCATTATTTTTAGAAATCGATGTACCTCACCCACCTATTTGCTGGAGACAAATAAAAAAACGATTTGCTCTGTAGGCATCAGCGACACATTATTGTTGAGGAATAAGCTGTAAGGTGTGAGAATGCATCTATTGTTTCCAGGTTATTGTCTTCGTAATGTGAGCAAGTTGTTAAAATACATGGTTGTTTCCTTTCTATACAATCCAGGAACACAATAGAAAATGAATTTCCATAAAGCCAGCAAAAGAATCTTATACTGAAGATCCACAGTAAGTTGTCAATGGTGGCTACACACTAACAAGCAATATATTTGTGTTTGCCCATGACAATAAATGAAAGTTTGAAGAACTCTTCAGTTTAAGCCTCCGTTGTAGTTCTAACATTTGTTCTGGTGCCGCCTTAGCTCTTGGCTAGACCACCCTCCTCCCTAAGGTGTTAGTCAAACAGTTTAAAGGAGAAGGAAAGGCTAAAATTAAATATCAGAAAGGTCTATATAGGTCTATATAGATACACCAGTAAATCCTCAGAGTAATGCTACTCTGAGTCCTCTGTGAAAAGAAACACCTTTGCTCTGTAATAAAACCTACCTGCCCTGGTGGTCTAGTGGGGCGGCTGGGACGCCCGCCGCGCTGCCATCGGCGGGGACGCCCGCCGTGTGGTCCTCTTCCTGCGCCATCTTGCCTTCCTTAGGGTGCGTGCGGCGCAAATTCTTTCCTATAAAAGGCCCATTCTGACTGCAGACAGATGCCCGTGATAGAACTTGGTTTCTTGTGGTTGCTGTATCCTTGTGCATCTGATCTGTATCCTGTTTGTTTGATTACCCGTGTTTGACCCAGCCTGTTCCTGACTACTCTGCATTCTGTATCCTGACCCTTGCCTGCCTACAACTACTCTTCCAGCTTAACCCCCTGATTGACAACCCAGTTTGACCCTTGCCTGTCTGACGATTCTGATATCCGCCTGCCTTGACCCAGCCTGTCTGTCCATCCTTCTGCCTAATCCTTTTGTATCGTGACCTTCAGCCCAAAAGACTTTGCTAACAGCCGTGCCCCTTTGCCAGCCAGAACATCTCGCCTTGTACCCCTCGTTATGTCCAGGTGGCACCCAAGTAAGCTGAGGGCTCCTCCCGAAGCCCAACGGTGGTCACACTACTGGTGAAGCGGAGCCGAGACCAGGGTGCTTGGCACTTGTTCTGGTATTGGGTGCCGGTCGTGACACTTTCCTTCCATTGTATATACTGTACATGGGCTTCTGTATCAGACTTCCTGTTTTCAGCTTAAACCTCCATGGCTAGGGCTTGAGCATGCTCAGTTTGCTCCTCTCTCCCTCATCCCTTCCCTTTTCCCTCCTCCCTGCTGTAATCTGCTATGCCATAAACTATGAGTGAGCAGGGAAAGATAAGAATTCACCGGCACACAGGTAATGCAAGCAGGTTAGACCTTGCTTAAGATTTATTGCAGAATGCCGGTGAATTCTTGTCGCTACTGGATAGTGAGGTTGCCGTTTCCTCCATTTCGCTGTGCACCAGGGGTTTCTTCTTTTGGTGAAGGCCAGGGTTTGCGAGTGCTTCTTGGACTGTTCTACAATTGAGCAGGGAGAGACTCAGGCAGGAATTGATGTTGCACCAAGCTAATATGGCAGCTGCTATCATAAACAAACAGAGAGAGCTTCTAGAGCTGTTTACTCAGGAATGGCAAATCATTCTGCAGAATAAGTATAGTCTTATAGCTTGCACTATTGTGGCTAATCTGTTGGCAATAAACTGTTCCTTCATTCTCCTTTAAGAACCACTGGCAAAATCTGTGAAGACTCAAGTGATATAATTTCTGTTTGGTATTATCCAATGTTATATGTGACAGTACAAATCCCATGACCCCACAAGTAGGCTATATAAGGTAGTAGAGGATGCTATATCTTTTCCTTGGATCTTTCTGAGACCTAAAGGGAGTGGTGTGAACTAGATCATGGAGCAGGCAGTCCCAAGTCAGGGTAGTAAAGATCAGCCCATGTGAGGGGCTAGTAGCCAATGTTTGGAGAAGTAGACAGTTAGCGCTAGGTTGCCGAATACCATTAAGTTGGTTATTGGGCAATATACAGAAAAATTGTTGCATATACAATCCATTATATATGCAACAATCCACTCTCTAATCCACCCAGGTTCTCAAGGGAATTAGGAGCCCCTATAAATAAAAGAGAATAGTTGGGGATGGGATTCTTCCATTTCATTGGTAATACTTTCACACTTTTTGAGTGAGATTAATATGTTTTTTTCTGTTCTGTTTCATTTTAAGCAGCCATTGCTATTTAGTCACATTGCTGGTAGCAGTTAAAACACACGTATAATTGGTTTTTAAAAATAGAATCATGGGAATACACCACAGATTTCCGAATGATACATAATTAAACATCTGTGTCTCAGTTGGTCTGATAATTAATTTGCAGCAATCCCAAAGTTCCTTGTTTTACTGCCAGCTAATATTTCCTATGTCCCAAGCATTGAGTTGGTCTCTTCTGTCTTGGTGCTGACAGCAATCTCTCTAAAAGGTTTATGCTTACAGGGAGTTGACTATGAGTAATGGACTCTGTTACACTGGGGCTCATTTATCAACACTGGGCAAATTTGCCCATGGGCAGTTACCTATAGCAACCAATCAGTGCTTAGTTTTTTGAAGCCAGCTGCAAATAGAACAATGAATTCAGCAATCTGATTGGTTGCCATGGGTTACTGCCCATGGGCAAATTTGCCCAGTGTTGATAAATGACCCCACTGTCTTTTGTCAAATAGCCTTATTGCTATGATCAATTTCAGTTGGCCCACAACTGATTGATATGATCAAAGCCAATGGAAATTTCTCTAAATGCCCCTCAAGAGAGAGTTCTATTGTACATGGAATCAATACTATAATGATTTTGCTTTTCTGGCTGTGAGCACACACATACTGACTCCTGGGCAGCTTTGGAAATAAGAAGCAATGCATGTGTTTTCCCACTGGAGATTTACATTGTTGATGGTGGAAAACCATTTTCGGGAAATATGGTATCCCCGGCATCACCAATTTATAGTGGGTGACAGATCTCCCTGTGTGCCATGGTCATTATGTCGCATGAGAAAATTCCAAGGCACCTCAGTTTGGCTGAACAGCAAATCAATGGAGCTGATTGGTCTTGCAGTAGAGGGTGAGCTACATTCAACACAAGAAAGAGTTCAAGTTGTTCTAGCTCATCAAAAGAGCTACAGTGCTCAGGAACATTCCTGGGTAGGGCTTCAGAACAATACATTTAATCCCTTTAAGGCAGTTTTATAAATAGACACCTACCCAAACCTAAGAACTGCACTAAAAGGGCAAAGGGCAACAAGGGAATGGGAGAGATTTAATCCCTAGGGTTAAACCTGTGTTATACCACAATGAAAGCCGGAGTACGTGCTTTCCCCAGTGAGTCCTACCCAAAGGCATGGGCTCCAGTTCTCAAGTGCCCCAAGCCAGGCCAAAGAACATCTTGAGTAGGCTCAAGCCGAAGGTAGGGTGAGCCCCATCCACCCTCCTGGCACACAATGCACAGGCTGGGGGCATGGGTCTTTACCCTGGGTTCCACCAAAGCTTCCCCCAGGGCACCAATACATGGCCTGGGGTCGACTGAACACTAGTGATGGGTGAATTTGTCCCGTTTTGCTTCGCCACGAATTTCGCACATTTCACAGGAAGTTCACGAAAAATTTGCGAAACGGATGTCGGCGTCAAAATGAGCACCGGCGTCATTAAAGTCAATGGGTGTCAGTTTATTGTTGCCAGTGTCTAAATGGCCACCGGAGTCGGCGCCGTCATCGAAAAAATTTTGATGCCGGCGTCCAAATTTTTTCACAGCAAATTCGTGAATTTATTCGCCGGCAGTGAAACGGCCAAATTCGCCGTGAATTGCACCTGACGAATAAATTCGCCCATCACTACTGAACACCCATCCAGTGAAAAAAATAAAAGTGCACACAAAAGTGCAACAGTGCAATGCCAAATGTGCCTGGTGAGGCTCCAGCTGGCGGCCGGTTTAAAGAATGTCTCTTACGGGCCAGCTGGAGTAAAGAAATGTGCTAAAACAGTATTAAAAGCGTGAAGTACATGTGTATAGCACTTGATCCCCATAGTGAATCAGGCACAGCTACTCTGGCTTCCGTCCCACTTTAGCCCTTTGGCCAGAGGGTCAAGTGTTTCTCTGAAGATACTACACTTGATCTTAGCCAAAAGGCCAAGGTCACGATCCATACCCTTGCTGCTTCCGGTTGCGCCACCCTGTGTCCGCAGGGTCCTAGCGCCGGCTGTGGCGCTCGCTGAGGCAGAAGCGCTGGGGAGCGTTAAGTCCCCAGTGCTTCAAAGATGCGGCTGGGCAGCGTGCCGCTCCCAAAAATTTCGCCGCCCTAGGCCCGGGCCACAAATCCGGGCCTGCCCGAGGTGAACACCTAGTAGGAAACCCAAGAGAAACAACGTACATCCCTTTCAGGGAACAAACTGTAGTTTATGACAAATGAAGGCATAAATATTTACCATATTAAGGCAGGATTCTCTCATTGAGGGCTGGTTTATGTTCCTGCCCAGTGTAATGTAGGGTGGGAGATTACAGCTGTAACAAGAAGAAACTATACGTAGATTTGGATTTAAGTTTTAAAAGTAGCCAGATGTTCAAAATGTTGGGGTGCCAATTAGTTAGGCTTCCCCCTCCAGTTTATCAGAATTGCTAATCTTTAACCCTGGGTCACCAAGAAAAATCAATTGCACCAATTTGCATGTGCTCCAAGACGTTACTTGCGGGGTCTTGGCATGTGCACAAAGTAATTCTTGAAAGTGGGAGTCTAGTGCCCATGTACCCAGTAACCCAGCCCAAGATCCTGTAAAGGGATACCCTGGAGAAAGTGAAGATTTCACGAGGAACATGGATACACAAAATACTATGTCATTGGTTCAGGGAAACAGAAGTTTTTTGTTTTTTTTTTAAAGCAGACAGAGAATAAACTCAATCTCAAAAAATAGACCAATGATCCTTGGAATCAAACAAAAGTTCCCCGCTCAGGGACATACTGTGGCAGCACAAGTCTATGGATGTATAAAACCATTGCAATTGTTAGGGGCTGAAATCTTTAATTCCCAATGTTCTCTCTAAAGTTTGAATATGTTTTTCTTGTTTTCAAATGAAACAAGCAGGATTTAAACAAAAGATCAAAGCTGTACAATGAAGCACACCAATACAACATGTTTTGGCTGAATGCCTAAAAGAAAAATTAATTATAAATTTGAATCTTTAATTGGTGATGCCACCTGCGTTTGAACATTCTTGTATTTTTTTCATGGTAATCTCACATGTGTTACTCTCCCCACTGTCTTGCAAATAAACAAACCAAACCAACAAAAACCAGCAAAGCAAATTTTGGCTGTTTATAATGCAGAGCGACACTCAACTGAAACCTGTTACTTTAATGTGTCGGGAAATGTATTTAACAGTTAGTCGTGAAGGTTTAGCACATTTATATAACTGTATTAATTAAGGTTGGTGCTTTCATTCCACTAGAAATTTTCCTCTGCCAATTGCAAACACCTAAAATAGATTCCTGTATTTAGTATTAATTCAATGCCGATGTTTCATCACTGATTCCTCCTGATGTTCGTCCTCTAATAGATCCTTATGTGATGTTGCCATTGTCCCAATTCATAGACAGTTTAGTACGCTGTAATATTCAGGGAATCTATGTTAAATGGATTGTCATGATTTTTATGGTTTACATTTTATTTCTAAATTACACTGTTTACATTGCAAATAATTCACTCTACTATTTAAAATTGTATTCTTGAACCAACAAATTAAATTTTTTAGCTATAATATTGGTGTGGAGGCTCCACCTCAGTGCTGTGTGCCTGATTCTGAGCTTTGAGAACAAGCCAGCACTTCAGGATGGAACTGCTTTAAGACAGCTGTTGTTTCTCCACTTGTATTTAACCGTGACCTAGGTCATGCTATTCTCATGTCTACCACTAGGTGGAGCATCTTTAGCAACGTCAACATCCTTCAGCAGAGGTGTCAGGGAGCTGCTTATCTGGTAAGCTACCCAGTGTTCTATTGTGGATTTTAGTGCAGAATTCTGCTGGAGCAGTACTATTAACTGATACGTGTTGGTATTGGGAGTAATTAGTACTTTTTGCACAACTGTAGCATGTTCTTCGTGTGATGAATTTACAAGAGCCTAAAATCTAAGTGGAAGAGGGCGAGAATATGGGACTCTAGCAGTCTTAGGTAGACATTGGATAGAATGGAATGGAGTTAAAGTATTATAATGGTTGTTCCTGTGGACTGAAATGAAGAAGCGCCATTCCCTAGTTAGGGTGTTAAGAAGGTGAAGGAGTCACCAAGTGGAGCCCGTTCTACCTGCAGCTAGTCTAGAGCCGGTTAAGATACTTCTGAGTAACATAACTTTACTTTAATCTCTACTATTTCTGTGAGCGTGTGACCTACTTTCTCCCTACTGATGAAACCTGCACTGAAAGATCTTTCGGTGGGGTTAGTCTTCATCCTAACAGTTTGGTATCCATCCCTAAGTATTTATATCCCACTCCCCATGCCAACTTTTTGAAGAGCCTACATACCTGTTTGTAGTTCTTACTGGTGTCCAGTGACACCTTAATGTAAATAAAAAGCAGAAGATGGGTCACCATCCTTTACTTGGGTTCCTCAGTGAAGAAGGGTGGATGTAGTTCAGAGGTTTTGGTGGGAGGCCCAATGAAAATTGTTCCCTGAAGAAGAAGGTCCGAAGTCAGGGCAAGGGCATTCCCTTGAATACTGATTGGCCATTTCAGTGTTAGATCCTTTATGTATTTGTACTAAGAGCATCATATAGTAAAGGCTGATATGGGTTAGCTACTGAGGCTCAAGCCCTAAAGGAACTTTTACAGGTACTTCAACACAGCTAACGACCATGGTCATATCACTGGCAGTGTTGTGATCTGGTCTGGTTTTAGGTTATGGCAGAGATGTCATTAGCCATGAGTGCTTAGAGTTATAGGGGAATATTTACTGAATGGCGAAGTGGCTGACGCTAGAGACAATTCGCTAGTGTTATGCCCGCAGGAACATCCCCAATTCACTAATGCAGTGATCCCCAACCAGTAGCTCGTGAGCAACATGTTGCTCTCCAACCCCTTGGATGTTGCTCCCAGTGGCCTCAAAAGAAGTGCTTATTTTTTAATTTAGGCAAGTTTTGGTTGCATAAAAACCAGGTGCACTACCAAACAGAGCCTCAATTTATGTAGACAATCCACATAGGGGCTACCAAATGGCCAATCACAGCACTTATCTGGCACCACAAGAACAGTTTTCATGCTTGTGTTGCTCCCCAACTCCTTTTACTTCTGAATGTTGCTCAAGGGTTCAAAAGGTTGGGGATCCCTGCACTAATGGATGGAGGCTCCAATTCGCTAGCAAAAGTGGTCATTCGCACTCTATCGCCAGGCAAATTTTCACTTTGGCGAATGGACTTAACTGTGCAAATTCACTAAAATGCGGATTTTACTCAGCATTACCGCTTTTGCCAGACTTGCCTTCGCCAGCTCAGACCAGGTGACGTGCAATGGAGTACATAAATCTTCCTCAATCTTCTGTTCCTTACATCATATTCTGTGAGCCGAAATTGCATCAAAGTTCAAAAAACGCTGGCAATTTTTCTTTTTTTCAGAGTGATAGCCTGCAGAAGTCCTAAACACTTTTTTTTTTTTTGGCAACCGGCCTCTCCCAACATACGGAACATTAACTTTACAGTGGGCTCATGTGTAGGGCATTAAAATAACTCTGTTGTCTTTAATATGGTTCCCTGGACATGTGGGTTTAACAGTGGAAATGTTATGTATTTCAACCAACATTGATAATAAAGATGTACATTCACAGTTAAATTTCCCGCCCTATGCAAATTGACCTGAGTGCAAGATCACTAGCAAATTTTCGATCAACGATAGCGCATCTTCGATTTGAAATGCTCGCATTACCGAAATACCACTAGCGAAAAGTCAGGAGCGTTAGGCTTCCAGGATGAAACTCTGCATATTAGTGAATTAGAGGTGTGTGAGTGCATTTGCTCCTGGCAAAGTGTTGCGCTGGGTGCGAATTGGACGCTGGCGAATTTTCGCTGGTTAGTGAATATGCCCCATTGTGAAACAACATCCTGGAGGCAGCAGGTTGAAAACCCCTACCTTTAATAATACTGTTCACTGGCATGGGGGAAAAATCATGGTAAAATGTTTCATGTTAACCATCCTTGAACTGCGATTAAAATGTAAGTGCCAATCACTGATACAGTAAAACAGACAGGGTATTTAGTCTAGTCTGGAAGGATGAGAAGACAAAATCATTAATATGTTAATCAAAAGCCAAAAACAAGAGAGAGGATAAAAGCTAAATATTTCCAGTGCAGCCACTGAGAAACTTGGCCGCGTCCCAATTAAATGGGTCACAGGTTTCCCTTATCGCAAGAATAATGATTAAAGGAGCAAGTCATTTCTGGTGCTTCTAATCTAATTCTGCTCAGTACGGCGGCAGGTTGCACAGAGCTGAGATGAGTCCAGGGGAAGAACCTTTAGTTACATACCTCTCTTATTATACTTTGTAAATGTTGATCTCATTAAAACTGTACCAGTAATGAGCAAAGGCATGGATTTACAGTGAAATTCTGCATTTTGCCATCTGCAAATGTTTTTGCAAAATTCTCTCCAGTGCTGGATATGAGCACCCTGTACCCCAACCTTCCTCATAGCCTTTCTCCTTAGAGGGGGTGTCCCCCTTCACTTCAAAAAACCCTTTGACACATTTTATATATATATCTATATCTTGATTAAATGTCAACTTCCATGGTTTGTAGATATATTTGACTTTGTACCATATAAAGCACTTCATTTACTGCCCTAATTTATCTCTATTGGTCATTGCTTTATGCAGCCAGTGCAGGCTCGGACTGGAGCATTGGGGTCACACTGGGGCTATGACATTAAGGCCCCTCCTAGAAGTCACCCAGGGGCCCCCTCCTGACTTCTTAACTGGGGACCTGAAACCCACCCCCTTGTGTGCGCATGCGCTCTTGTCAGATTTTCATACCTCCAAACTGTCCCGTTTTTAGAGGGACAGTCTGTTTTCTGCCAGCTAAACCCGCAGTCCCTTGTTTGTACTGGAAAGTCCAGTTCTTCTCTGCACTGAACAGCCAGAAAAAGAAACAATGTCTCTAACTCAATTGGCTTTCGGCAGAGAGCCCGGAACAGCCACAACTGCAGATAAGATACTTTTGTAAAAATTTTGAGATAAGCAAATAAGTAATTGTAACAATATAAGATAACCGGTCCCTTGGGAGAAGCTAGACTCATAGCTTAAAGGGCACCTATCACAGCAAAAATCAAACACATATTAACAATCTGACCAGTACAAGCTAAACATGTTTAATCAAACTAAATATATAGTTTTTTGAAAAAACTGCAGGTTTTAAAAAAATCCCTTACTTTGTCAAATGGGTTCTTTCACTGAGGGAGGCCATACTGTGACTATAACAGAGACTCTAATATGCAAATTTCAGGAGCATCCTCAGATTGTAACAATGCTTTGAATATTCTACCCAGAATGCCTTGTTTTAGTAAACTCCTCCACTAGAAGTATCAGGAGATTTCCCTATCTTGTCCCCTGCTGGTAAAGTCATTATGCAAATGAAGGACACACAGTAACTTCCAGCAGGTGGCAGCACTACTGAACAGCAGCTAACACACAGGTTTGGCTGATTTGAAAATAGCTTAGAAGGGTTGATAAGCAAACAAGGAATTTCAACTGAGCATGTGCGAGATTTCAGAGCTACAGTTGGCTGGGAAGATATAGGTAGGAGGAGCCAGTGAAATCCAAGATGGCTGCCTCAGCTAGAACTGCAGGGGAGATAGGGGAGATCTTGCAGAAGGAATAGTGAGCTGATCATTTACATTATACAAACAATTCTAACTGTTTTAAAAATCAGATTTCTTAACTTTCACATAGTGTATTTACTTAGTAAATGATTTTGGTCATGATTGGTGCCCCTTAAAGGGCAATTCACCTTCATTAGCAAAACTGTAATAACTGGAAAAAAACACAGAAATATGTTCAAACTTTCATTAACTGCCAAATTTTGTAAAATGAACTTGGTAATTAGGGGGTGTGACCACAAAAATGGGTGTGGCCATACAATTGTCATGCTGCGCGCAGCAACCTTTTTGTCCCTCTTTTTATTTCCAAAATGTTGGGAGGTATTGACTTTATGGGGCAGCCGATCGGAAAGGAGCGGGTCTTGACCTGCGGGGGCCGGTGTCCTGCCAGCCCTGTTCAACCCTGGGTTCATGGTTGTAATACCTGTAATAGTAATATAATAGTTTTACAGGTATGGGATCTATTATCCAGATTGCTTGGGACCTGGGGTTTTCATTGAGATCTTTATGTAATTTGGATTAATTAATTAATTAAAATGGAGTCTATAGGAGACGGCCTTCCTGTAACTCATAACCTGGTTAGCATAGTAATCCTGATAACATTTCACCACCCATCAGAGTGGTATATTAGTTTCGGGTGACATTTATGATTTAACACATAATGAACAGAACAACTGAAGTGATGGGCGAATTAAGTCGCCAGGCACAAATTTGCTGTGAATTTTCACATTTCTCTGACAGCGAATAAATTAGCGAAACTGCGGTGAAGATTCAGCGGTGAAAAATCTGCCGCAAAAAAAATTGTTGCACGTCACAATAGTCACGCATAAAATTGTCGCACATCAAAATTATTCGGACGCCCATTGACTTTAATGCTTTGGGACAAAATAATCTCACTTCTAAAAATTGTTGTTCACGGCAAAATTGTCGCGCGTTTGACGCCCATTGACTTCAATGCGCTTTGCAAATTTTTCAGGTAAGTTTGCGAATTTCTCGGTGAAGTGAAACAGCACAGATTCGCCCATCGCTACTGCATTGTAACCAATGGCAATAGGGTTTTGTGGCATTATGTAAACTTTGCTAAGAATTGATGTATTAATAAAGGTATAGGACCTGTTATCCAGAATGCTCAGATAACGGATCTTTCTGTAATTTGGATCTTCATAGCTTAAGTCTAGTAAAAAATCACGTAAACATTAAATAAACCCAATAGGCTGGTTTTGCTTCCAATAAGGATTAATTATATCTTAGTTGGGATCAAGTACAAGCTACTGTTTTATTATTACAGAATGGGAGACATTTCTGGATAACGGGTTTCCCGATAACGGATCTCATACCTGTACAAAACCATACAATATTATTTTTGTCTTCAAATTTCCCCCTAAGCCGTCCCCCAGCCATAATTAAAAGCCTTGACCCTTCTATGTAGGTTCTAGTCCTATATCCAGAAAGCAGGATCCGGCGAGGATCAGTGAGATTCTTCAGTAAGTTAGAACACCCTCTACATAGGTACCTCAGCCTACAAAAAGTAATAACCAACAAAGTTACAACTACATACGAATGTCAGAGTGTGCAGCACTTGCACTATATCCATGGTTGGGTCGGCAGCTTAGGGGGTGCTTTTGCTTTTACTCACACAGTCCTATGAATTATAGGCATACGTCAGCTTCAATAAGTTATTCTGTATTTTGGTGGGATGTAATCTAAAGCTCATGTTCAAGCAAAAAATAAATCACTGTTGCCCGTGATCTTAAAAATCGATCCGTCATCTTCAGTGCTAAATGATATGTCTCAGTAATGGTAACTCTGATGGTATCTATGATTAAACAGAACAGACATTTTATCAAAGTCGTATTTTGAAGTTGAGCAGTTATCTCCCTTTCCCATCCTCAAAAAAAAAATCAACTCTGGAGTTTGTGTTTAAAGGAGAACTAAAGCCTAACTAAAGAAGTAGCTAGAAATGTTGTACATTATGTTTTGTGCTTTTGTACCAGCCCAAGGCAACCACAGCCCTTTAGCAGTAAAGATCTGTGTCTCCAAAGATGCCCCAGTAGCTCCCCATCTTCTTTTCTGCTGATTCACTGCAAATGCTCTGTGCTGCTGTCACTTACTGAGCTTAGGGACCCACTCACAATACACAGTACATATAGAATAGAAATGTCACAATATAAGGCTGATTAGTAATTAATACACATAATTACTACATGGCAGCACAGAAACCAGTGCAATTAGCATCAGAATTTAATAATCAGCAAACCTGTAGCATCAGCTTATATTACAGCCAGGGAAGCTCATTTTCTGCTGGATAATTAGTGACGAGCCCTAAGCTTAGCTTCTCAACAGCCAATCAGAGCCCACTGAGCATGTGAGTGTCACAGACACTTTCCAAGATGGTGACCCCCTGTGACAAGTTTGAAGTCCTGGATCATTGCTGCTATTGACAAGCTCAAACTTTAGCCTCGTGCAATAAGTTCATTATATCAAATATAATATTTGTAGCCATATACATTTTTAGGGTTTAGTTCTCCATTAAGCACAGCAGATTCATAGGGGCAAATTCACTAAGATGCGAAGTTGCGCCAGGCGCAACTTCGCCGCACTTCGCCAGGCGTATTTTCGCCAGCGCTCTGCAAATTCACTAAAATCCGAATTTGCACACAGGGGTAGCGTTAGTTTGCGAAGTTGCGCTAGCGTTAATTCGCCAAGCGAAGCGAAGTTTCGCTAGCGATGGTTAATTTGCATACGGCACGAAATTCAAATTTCAATGGAGGAACACGTATCAGCACTACAAATGCCTGGAAAACCTTCAAATCAGCAAATATAAATTTTATTTTGCCCTACACATGTGCCCACTGTCTAGGTAAGTTGCCATGAGTCAGGAAATGTAGGGGGGAAGGAAAAAATTTTCGATCTTTTTCAGCCTATCACTCATCATGTAGAAAACACGCCAGCGTTTTTTGGGACTTAGAAAAAAATTTGACTTTTTTGGAAACAATCCCTATCTACTCTATTGCGCTTCGCCAGGTCTGAGGTGGCGAAGGAAGTCTAGCGTAAAAGGTAGCGTTCAGTACACTGCGCAAGTTAGTGAATTTGCGTAGTTACGTCGCTAGCGAAAATTCGCCTGGCGTAAGTGTGCGAAGTAACACTAGCGAATTTACGCCAGCCTTCGTTAGTGAATTTGCGAAGTACCGAAAATGCCAAACGCTAGCGAATTGACGCTAGCATTCGGCGCTTAGTGAATTTGCGCCATAGAGTTTTTGAAGTGGCACCAAAAGAACAAACACAAATTCAGCAATTTTCTTCGTCTGATTTCTTTCTTTTAAACCGTAAGATAGCATATTTAGAACTTTCCTAGAAATCTGAAAAGACAAATAATTGGATTATTTTCTGAGTGCCGAACGGCTGTAAATAACAGTTATTCTTCTGGGGAAGACAAAAAAAAAAGCAAACCAAAAGGCTTGAGTGGGGATTTACTGATAGGTTCGATGTGTATTGCAAACAAAAATTTGATAAATGGATTCATAAAGAGTGATTCGCGTAAAACAGAGTTGTACAACGTCAGACTTCAATTGCTCATATCCAGGTAGATGCCAAAGAGCAGACCTTTACAAGAACCAGCCACCCAAGTGGTGGGACATATCACATTGATCCAACCTTTGAGCCCCTGAACCAATGATCAGATCACATAGGGGGCTATACAGACCCAATGAACCATGATTCTCTTGAGCTATGGTGTGGATACTACATGCTTCCTACTGCTTTCAAGTAAACCTTTAAAATAAGTCAGAGTAAAATTGATGAGGGGCTATTCTAAGCACCTTTTTTTTATTTACATTCATTATTTATTTTGTTTTTATTCCAAGATATTAAAGGGCACCTATCACAGCCAAAATCAAACACATATTAACAATCTGACCAGTACAAGCTAAACACGTTTAATTAAACTACATATATAGTTTTTTGAAAAAACTGTAGTTTTTAAAAAAATCCCTTACTTTGCCAAATGGGTTCTTTCACTGAGGGAGGCCATACTGTGACTATAACAGAGACTCTAATATGCAAATTTCAGGAGCATGCTCAGATTGTAACACTGCTTTGAGTATTCTACCCAGAATGCCTTGTTTAAGTAAACTCCTCCACTAGAAGTATCAGGAGATTTCCCTATCTTGTCCCCTGCTGGTAAAGTCATTATGCAAATGAAGGACACACAGTAACTTCCAGCAGGGGGCAGCACTACTGAACAGCAGCTAACACACAGGTTTGGCTGATTTGAAAATAGCTTAGAAGGGTTGATAAGCAAGCAAGGAATTTCAACTGAGCATGTGCGAGATTTCAGAGCTACAGTTGGCTGGGAAGATATAGGTAGGAGGAGCCAGTGAAATCCAAGATGGCTGCCTCAGCTAGAACTGCAGGGGAGATAGGGGAGATCTTGCAGAAGGAATAGTGAGCTGATCATTTACATTATACAAACAATTCTAACTGTTTTAAAAATCGGATTTCTTGAACTTTCACATAGTGTATTTACTTAGTAAATGATTTTGGTCATGATTGGTGCCCTTTAAGGGATACATGTACTGTTAATATGAATGAATTTTGTTACAGCATCGCCACCTGCTGGTCAGTTTCCCACCAGTCTGACCAGCAAGTAGTCAAGGAAGTTGTCAGGAGAAAGAAAGAGGCTGCTCTGATGTTCTTCTGCTTAGGAAAGATTTGAGAAAGGTTTCTAATTTGTTTCCTAAGCAGAAGAAAATCAGAGCAGACGCTTTCTTTCTCCTGACAACTTCCTTGACTACTTGCTGGTCAGACTGGTGGGAAACTGACCAGCAGGTGGCGATGCTGTAACAAAATTCATTCATATTAACAGTACATGTATCCCTTAATATCTTGGAATTAAAGCAAAATAAATAATGAATGTAAATGACAAAAATCCTTAGAATATCCCCCGTCAATTTTAGATTCACTTACTTTAAAGGTTTACTTATCCTTTAATCCTTTAATATACCCGCCTGGTGACTCTCCTGGCCTCTTAATCCTGTCACTATTGACCTAGAAGTAGTGATGGGCGAATTTATTCGCCAGGCGCGAATTTGCAGTGAAAATTCGTCAGTGTAAAAAAAAATGACGCTGGCACCCAAAAAACAGCATTTCACGAATTTTTCACCGTTTTGCGAACTTCACTGGGATTTCGCAAATTTTTCGGCAAAGTGAAACTGCGCAAATTCACCACTGTCATGCCTAGTGTGAACTCCCATTATTTCTTCTTTGTACTTATTCAACCTGGAAGCACCTCCTTCATAAAAGCAAGTCATACAATAAATATTCATATTTACGGCTTCCGTTGTGCCAGCACTTGTTTCTGTCTGAGGCTCATTTTACCCTTAAAATGTTGTAAACGAGGCAAATCCCGACGACAGATGGAGAGGTTTTTTTCATTCGAAATTAAAAGGTAATTAAAAATCTCCACTAAAGTGGTAATTCCTGATGGTATTAAAGGACAAGATCACAGCAGTGAATAATAGTCACCATGAGACACTGACAGTTTTTCTTAATTTCAAAGTGTCCCGTAGCAACTTTCATTTTTAATGAAAAAGATCTAGACGTGGCGAAAACTGTGTTTGACTTTAAAATAAAAAAGCCATTCAAAATGACCAATAATCTGTCCAAAAATGAATAGAGCGCCCCTTCTAGAAGTTTAAAGATTTTACTTCTGGCTTCTTATAACTTTATCTTTTGAAGCAGCGTTTGGATTATATTTAAGGTAGTTTAAAGGAAAACTATACCCCCAAAATGAATACTTAAGCAACAGATAGTTTATATCAAATTGAATGACATATTAAAGAATCTTACCAAACTGGAATATATATTTACATAAATATTGCCCTTTTACATCTCTTGCCTTGAACCACCATTTCGTGACTCTATCTGTGCTGCCTCAGAGATCACCTGACCAGAAATACTACAACACTGACTGTAACAGGAAGAAGTGAGGAAGCAAAAGGCAGAACTCTGTCTGTTAATTGGCTCATGTGACCTTACATCTGGTTTGTATGTGTGCACAGTGAATCTTACGATCTCAGGGGGCGGCCCTTATTTTTTAAAATGGCAATTTTCTATTTATGATTACCCAATGGCACATACTACTAAAAAAGTATATTATTATGATAATGGCTCATTTACATGAAGCAGGGTTTTACATATGAGCTGTTTTACTCAGTATCTTTTAATAGAGACCTACATTGTTTGGGGGGTATAGTTATCCTTTAAATAAACCCAATAGAGTGGGTTTGCTTCCAATAAGGATTAATTATATCTTAGTTGGGATCAAGTACAAGCTACTGTTTTATTATTACAGAGAAAAAGGAAACCATTTTTCATATTTTGGATAATTTGGATAAAATGGAGTCTATGGGAGAGCTATTCCGTAATTCGGAGCTTTCTGGATAATGGGTTTCTATACCTGTACTTGCAGAGGAAGTCCATTATTCAGATTGCCTTTATATCACAGCCTAAAACTTTGTACACATGGGCTACTAAGACACTCATTGTGTCCCTATTCATTAGCGATATGTGGGTTAAAAAAAATTGTGATCCATAATCTGACACTCACCCAGCAACCACATGCACCCAAATATGTTGGGTCCCTTCTTGTGACACAAACCAGACTGTGATGCCACAGAGGCAAAGGTTACCCATCAAGCATCACCTACAAAAACAACTGGAGTTCAGTGGGATAAGCTCACCGGTTACTTGGATAGAATTTGGTGCAATATTACAAAAGTATCAGATATTTTTAGGGATGCACCAAATCCACTATTTGGGATTCGGCTGAATCCCTGAATCCTTCGTGAAAGATTCGTCCGAATACTGAACCGAATCCAACCCCTAATTTGCATATGTAAATTAGGGGTAGGAAAGGAAAAAGTGGAAAAAATTCTTTTATGACGAAACGTCATGTGATTTCCCTACCTGTAACTAATTTACATATGCAAATTAGGATTCCCTCCTCCCCTGCTGCTCTCTCTTACCAACGAGGAAGGGGGAAGCAAGCGGGAGTGGGCAGAGTCGGGCGGGACGTGGGCAGGGCGGAGGCGGGACAGGAAGTGGGCAGGAGGATGGGGATCGGAGTGCGCTGGATTTTTTTGCAGCACAATCTAGTTACGCCACTGGTCAATGGAGTTTTTTTTTTGGTGGCAACTATTTTTGTCTCGTCTACTTATTTGTCTCGGCGACTTTTTGTCCAAATGCCTTAAAGTCATTGTGCGATTTCTTTTCCTCCCTCACAATGCATTAAAGTCAATGGGCGTTTTTTCTTATGGTGACTTTTTTTTGTCTCCGCAACAATATTGTCTTGGTGATTTTGTGTCGCATGGAATTTCCCCCACAGAAAAAAAAATGCAGAATTTGCAGCGAATGGTTGATATTATAATGAATTTCATATATCGGTAATCTTGTTAGGAGCTAAGGGAGATCCTGGACAATTTTTGGTGTTCAATGGGAAGGCTGGAATTAAAAAAAAAGTCCAAAAACCTCAGCTTGATTATAGAGAGACCCTCTTATTATTTTAATTCCATTGTTTTTAACTAAAATGTGAGGCCTCCTTCCTCATCCAATACACAGTAGGAATGAGATTCTCTAGATTCTAGAGTCTAGATCAGTGATCCCCAACCAGTAGCTCGTGAGCAACATGTTGCTCTCCAACCCCTTGGATGTTGCTCTCAGTGGCCTCAAAGCAGGAGCTTATTTTTGAATTCCAGGCTTGGAAGCAAGAGTTAATTGCATAAAAATAGTGCCAGGCAGAGCCTCTTGTAGGCTGCCACTCCACACAGGAGCTACTAATTAGCCAACCACAGCCATTATTATAAGGGACTTATTCATGCTTGTGTTGCTCGCCAACTCTTTTTACATTTGAATGTGGCTCACGGGTAAAAAAGGTTGGGGACCCCTGGTCTAGATAAATCCTTACAGAAGCTCTTATAATGGGGCTGAATGGAAGATAACAGGACTCCTACCTTACACTGTTCTCTTTAGGGAAAGACACTGATTCCTTTAACAACATTCGATGTGATAGCAGATCCTCTCCTGCAAGTCAGTTGTTTTTTAGAAGGGGGTGTAGCAATAGAAGGGTTTGCACCCTAGAACCAATCATTGTATAAAAAAGAAATATCAGTTTCACTAGTCTTTGTTGAGACACAGCCTCTCTAAATCTTTATTATCATTATCATTATTCTCCCCTGCATTATTCCTCTCTCTGCAGCTTGTCTGGGCCTTCATTTACCCAGTGAAAGCTAAGGGCTAAATTACATGGGATAACACCTTGCCTTATATTACAGGAATAAAATGGTGTTATGTAAGGGTGGTGAGACTTTTAAAAGAAAAGAAGCGACAACTTCAGTTTATTTAATTCCTGCTTTCACCAAGGATGTGTAAGTAAAAATAAATAAATAAAACAGTGTTTTTCATGGGTTGATATGCAGAGTAATAAGCAGCGATGCAGCGACAACCTAATTAGTCTGAGGTGTGTGATTACTGCTAATATTAATTCAAATAAAAGTGCTATCGGGTCCAGAAAGTTGTAATAACATTATTAGAACAATCAGATTAGCAATTAAAAATGGTCCTTTCGAAAAGGTGTTTTATATTAAGATTTACCCTTTATCAGTGAATTAATTACCAAAATGAAGCACTTTATATATAAACTGGAGAGTGACTGGCAAGACATGACATCATTAGGGATGGGCGAATGTATTCGCCAGGCGCGAATTCACAGCGAATTTGCTCGATTCGCCGCCAGCGAATAAATTCGCGAAACATCCGCGAAAATTTGCGTCAAAAATGGGCGCCGGTGTCAAAAAACGGGCTCTGGCGTTAAAAACGAGATTCGCCCATCACTGGACATCATGCAACCGGCACATCCCTATAGAAGCGTAGAGCCACGGCTGCCCACGTTGTGATGACATAGAAAGCAGAATCCATGAGGGTAAGGGGTTGACAACCTTCTCGGTCAGTATCTGCTCACATTACAGTGAACATACAGTAGCAGCCATAACATTTCAAAGGTGAATATCTTTGTGAATGTACTGTACATTGTTGCTATAAGTGTAGGGGGATGATATTCTTGAAGAAGCCGCAGCTGGTACTGGACCTACATGTAAATAAGGACCAACCCACATAAAGGGGTGGGGTCAGGGCTGCCATCAGAAATCATGGGGCCCCGCACAACAAAATTTTCCCCCTTGCCACCCCTCCCTCACCCATCAGTGTGAAGGCCACACAAGACACAAGCGTTAAAACATTAAATGTCCCCTACAAGTTAAAAAAGAACTTTGGTGCCCAGGGCCTCCCTATAAGTTTTGGTGGTCAGGGCCTTCTGCAAGATAAAGAGAAAAAAAACATTGGTGACCAAGGACCCCCTACAAGTTTTTTTTTTTTTTTTTAAAAAAAACATTATTGGTCAGGGCCCCTACAGGTTATTTTAAAAAAACAATTGGCCAGGGCCCCTACAAGTTTTTTCTTAAAAAAAAAACAATTGGCCAGTGCCCCTACTATTTATTTAAAAAAAAACAATTGGCTTACAGGGGTCCCATCAAGTGATGTTATTCCTGTTCCTGGAAGTATCTTATGTGACAGTAAGGATCACGTGACCACCCCCGACCGAGGTTATAGAAAACAAAGGAGGGTGATAGATCTGTCTCTTGGATGAGGATCTTACTGAGACCTAGGGGTGAAGGTGGAGCAGACAGTCCAGCCCCAGACTAAGTTAGATTAGTGGATACTATGAATGGAGGTAATTGAGAGCAGTGGTTAAATAAAACTTTATGAAGAATTGGCTAATTGGCAGCAGAAGCACCAGCAGAAGATCAAAGTTCTTCTAAAATGTTCCCAGTGGTTCCCTATTGAGTAAGGCACTGCCCCTGATGTGTAGTTTTCTCTATTATCTGCTGCTCAATGAATGATGTTCTTAACAGGTAAATAAAGTGCCATATAACTATATGTATCATCATGCATCTTCTATTGTTCGTGAAATGATCTACTCTTCATATCTCCTGCCCTTCCAGGTGCTCAAGTGAATTAGAAACCTACCTGTCTGTGATCCCATTATATAAAGGCGACCAATGATTATGGACTGGAATTCTGACAATCTTACTGGAAAGAACTTTAACATATAGGGCACCCACAGTAAGGAATCTCCTCTCCTGGGGATGATAAAGCACCTGAAAATACCTTTGCACAGGGGTTAAAGGGGTTGTTCGCCTTTGAGTTAACTTTTAGTATGACGTACAGAGTGATATTCTGTATCTTGGTAGGTCTGATAGCTAAATTGCAGCAATCACATGATTAGTGATGGGCGAATTTGTCCCGTTTCGTTTCGCTGAGAAATTTGTGAATTTCCTGCAAAAAACGATTTTGACGCTGGCGTCAAAGGGCATCCTGAATAATGTTTACTGCGGGTTTTGCGCCTGCTGAATTTATTCGCCCATCACTAAACATGATTACTTGTCAGCGAATAGCTTCCTATTCCAAAACTCCCAAGCATTGAGTTGGTACAGGTGTGGGACCTGTTATCCAGAATGCTCGGAACCTGGAGCTTATCCGATAATGGATCTTTCTGTAATTTGGATCTTCATACCTTGAGTCTTCTAGAAAATCAGAATGCATTAAATGAACCCAATAGGCTGGTTTTGCTTCCAATAAGGATTAATTATATCTTAGTTGGGATCAAGTACAAGTTACTGTTTTATTATTACAGAATGAAAAAGCATATCAATTGTAAAAATTTGGATTGTTTGGTTAAAATTGAGTCTATGAGAGATGGCCTTTCTGTAATTCGGAACTGTCTGTATACAGGGTTTCCTGATAATGGATCCCATACCTGTATTGTGTGTACATTGGTCTCTCTCTAATAGGTTTATATTAACAGGGAGTTGAACATGAGTAATAGAAACCATTACACTCTATTTCCCCAAGTAACCTTATTCCTAGAACAGGTTTTCTTCTTAATATGATCAAAGCCAATAGAAATTTCTTTAAAAAGGTCATTATATTGTTCACAGAAATTAGACTATAATGATTTAGCTTTTATGGCTTCCTTGACCTGAGAGCACATGCCTACTGACCCCTCAACATGACCCCTTCACATAATTCACTAAGTATAATGACTCTCTCTATATATATATATACGTTGATAACACCAATCCTAGCACTAGGTATTTAAAAAGAGCTTATGAAATGCAAATGTAATAGCTTGTGCACCTGCCTCCCTTGTAGAGTTAGATAGATGGCCAGTCACCATGAAATAGGATGGGGTGAGGAGACATGGAAGATCTATTATGATTATACTTCCTATACCAACCACAGCTGTCAACAGTGAAATGGTTTTAGAGGTGGTTTTATTGTATTTTGAGGTGGAACGTGGTGGCAACATCTGCAGAGCTTTCCTAACCAAGACCAGATTTGGCATCTAAGGTGACTTGCAGGTGGTTTGTCAACTAAGTGGCCTTCTACAATGGAATAGGTGGACAAGTGATGATCACTGGTCGTTAATTCTCTTGGCCAAATATTCCCTTGGTAAGCTAGCAATATCCTAGCATCATTTTAAAGACCAGTTAGCATCAGATAAAATGAGATTATGCTGTTTTTTCTATACTGAAAACCCTTGGCCCTACACTTATGGATATGGACCTGTAGGGTAACTGTGATTATCATGTCTACTGCATTGGGATGAGCTAAGTAAGGCCTGACCAAAGGTTGGTTTACAAAAAGGGGCCTGAAATCAAACAATATGAACCCTCTGTTAAAACATTAATAAAAACTTATAAAAACTTTTTAATCTCCAGTGAAGGCTCTTTAAACTGTTCTGCCATGACCAGAATAACCAACTACTAACGCAAATTTTAACATTACATGCCTCCGCACTCGTCTATTTCATTCAATTATAACCGGAAACCCATGTCTTCCTATTCTACCATGATGTTAGTTGCTAGGCAACCACATAGGCAGTTGATAAGGGCATTCTGCATTCCACATTGAAGGAAGCTGTTCAGGGGATTTTGTATGTGACTCGCTATAACAGACAATATAATGGCTGGTGTCTCATATAAATGTAAACTTCTGGATATTGGACCCTTGGTACCTAGGGGCAGATTTATCAAGGGTCGAATTTCGAAGTTAAAAATACTTCGAAATTCGACCATCGAAGTCAAAGTTTTTTCATCCAATTTGGGTATCCTGCAGTCGAAGTAAAATCAATCGATCGAATGATTTTACTTCGACTTCCAAAAACTTAGAAAAATTCTCTAGAAGGTAGAGAATAGAGGTAGAATAGAGGTAGGCTAACATAGCACCTCGGCAGGTTTAATTTGGCGAAGTATTGAAATCGAAGTTTTTTTTTCCTGACTATCGAATGGTAGAACATTCAAACTATTTTACTTCGAAACTAATTCGAAGTCAAAGTCGTAGTATCCTATTCGATGGTCGAAGTATCCAAAAAATTACTTTGAATTTCTAATTTTTTTACTTCGAAAATTCCCTCGAATCTTGATAAATCTGCCCCCTAATGATTCAGATAACGGCAACCAAACCTTTGTTGAGTTGTAGATATGTTCTAGATAGGAAAGCCAGTTCCAAAAAACATAGGTGAGTAGTGTAATAAATACTGTAGCTTTGTCTAAAAAAAAATCAGCAATGTCTATGGATGCAGATCCGAAATCTCTCAAAAGTGATAAACAGGGAACAGCACATTCCTGAATTCGAAAGTATCGAAGTTGGCATAGTTTGTATAACTGTGATGGCGCCCTTGCAATTAAACCACTTACTGTGGACTATCAAAATTTGATATAACTTTTTTAAACTATTGCTCAGTTATAGTATAAAGTGCAAGCATGCATGAAATGAGCAATGGAGGTGTAATTAAAGCAACCAGCTCTTGATAACAGTTACCAATGGTGTACTGTAACTAACCAATGTAAAAGATACAATTGGCATCTGGTTACTTCTAGGAGGCGGATAGTGCTTTAAGGGAGAACTAACCCCTAACAATAAATATGGCTAAAAATTGAATATTTTATATAATGAACTTCTTGCACAAGGTTAAAGTTTGAGCTTGTCAATAGCAGCAATGATCCAGGACTTCAAACTTGTCACAGGGGGTCACCATCTTGGAAAGTGTCTGTGACACTCACATGCTCAGTGGGCTCTGATTGGCTGTTGAGAAGCTAAGCTTAGGGGTCGTCACTAATTATCCAGCAGAAAATGAGCTTCCCTGGCTGTAATATAAGCTGATGCTACAGGTTTGCTGATTATTAAATTCTGATGCTAATTGCACTGGTTTCTGTGCTGCCATGTAGAAATTATGTGTATTAATTACTAATCAGCCTTATATTGTGACATTTCTATTCTATGTGTACTGTATATTGTGAGTGGCTCCCTAAGATCAGTAAGTGAAAGCAGCACAGAGCATGTGCAGTGAATCAGCAGAAAAGAAGATGGGGAGCTACTGGGGCATCTTTGGAGACACAGATCTTTACTGCTAAAAGGCTGTGGTTGCCTTGGGCTGGTACAGAAGCACAAAACGTAAATGTACAACATGTCTAGCTACTTCTTTAGTTCTCCTTTAAGGGGAAGCTGCTTAGGACTGAAACCCTCAGTTCTGCATTAGGCCCCAAGGCCCCACTGTAAAGGGAAGGTTCCGACGTCAAATTGTCAATTAGAGGTGGGCCAAGCTGTCCGGGAGCTCTAGGCAACCCGGCTGGCCAGTTCTCTGCCCCTGCCTCATGGGCACACGACTAGCCGCTCGTGCACTGCCAAACCTTGCACCACGCATGGGTGACCCGGCACATAGGGGATATCCCCTCACTGCTTCAAGGTTAAGGGTTAGAACAGGGCAGCAGAAGAGGTATGTGCCTGGCACCCCCAGCCACTGCACCCTAGGCACGTGCATCTTCTGCCCACCCCAAGTTCTGGCCCTGATGTCAATTATGAGAACCTACAGCCATCACGATATTGCTACCTCTACCAAAAGTTGGGCATAACAGAAGTTAAGCCCAGCGACATTAGAAGAATTGCATGTTGCCCTTTCCTGCTATGCATGCAGGGGGGTTTCTGGGGTTTTCTGGCCTTTCAGATGCAATTGAGCTTACTGCACTGGAAGAGACAACATTCTGATTTTAAAATCAGCAGCGCCCCTCCATGCAGGATTTAATATTGCTTGTACAGTATTTGCCTTTAGCCGATTTTGATCAAGCAGCATACATACGATACATGTTATTACAAATCAAGTAAAATGCACCAAATTAAATCCACAACAAACAACATTTTCTCCCAATTAATATTTACTTATCGCCAATGCTCGTAGAACATGGAATACGAACCCTAGATCTTTATGCTTTGTATATGAAGATGGCTGGACATGTCAGTTGGGAAGTATAATATATATATATATATATTAATAAAAGTACATTGTGTGTTACACAACATAATTAACCCTCTATGCACTTGACTGGGTAAGAAGATTTTCCCAGTGTCTGACTGACCCACCAGGAAAGCTCCCTGTTGACCCAGGTGTCAGTGAACCCTGCTGCTCATCCAACCAATAGCCTTACATGCCTATAATATGGCCATTCCCCCCTTTCTATATGAGAACAAAGAGGACAAATAGAATGAAGATGATAGTATGTAAGGAGACGTGATTAAGAGTGAAATAAAGTCAAGAGGAAAAGAAAAAATGATTGGAGAGTGGGCCTCTGACACCCAAGTCTGACACTGTCTCAGGCAATAAAATGGGTTAAAACTAGATAATTCCCACGCTAGACGAAAAGTACACATTTGGTACCCACAGGATATAAAAATTAGTATATCAATGTGTTCACATTTAGCTAGTAACATTTAGCTAGTGTTTGGGTTCTACAGATTAGATTGATAGGTGGGTTGATAATCTTCGGCTTCCATGAGTAGCGGCTGCGTTTCCTCCGATGCGAATTTTCTCTTCCGTCGGCATGCCAAGCCTACAATGGTGGCAATCACGGCAGAAATGAGGCCCCCAACTACGGCTGCGCCTACCAGCCACTGCCAGATTTGTCGTGCTTGCTCCAGGTAGGACAAAAGAATGTCTTGAATGGAACCTTAATCAATAAAAACAAAAATAAAATGAGTAACATTTATCTGGGTCAGACATTTTCCAGTCTGTACGTTTACTTGCTTCTTGCCAGCCCAAACACAACCTGCCCCCCTTCAAAGTTTTCATTCATTTTGTAGTCTGAATCTGACCAGTCCACTCCAATGACATCGCACATAAGTGAGGTTGGCATGGAGAGGGGGCAGTTGGTCAGTGGCACACAGGGAAACTCCTACCAGGTCCTCTTCTCCACCAGATTGCCCAGCCAAATCCTCCTTTCCCTGTCCACTTACATTGGTGTAGGCAAGAATGGCTGGGGAGGTAGGAATTTCTAACTGTTGAGGAAGCAGACCACACAGTCTTGGCCTCCTTGTAACCGTAGTGTCTTCTTCCTCCATAGTTACTCCACTGTTCATGGTTACACTAATAGGTGAATGAGAACTTTCCAAGGCACCTCAGTTTAGCCAAGTTAAAAATGATCTTTTACATTGTTCTTGCTGTAAATTGTGAACTATATTACACAAGGTGATTACCCTACTGGCTTCCCTACACAGAACCCCAAAATCAGCCCTTTGCTAGGCTGTTACTCTGGTGCTTTCAGACACTTCCTGGGATGAAGCTTCATTCTTACACATTTGAGCCCCATAAAGCAGCATAATAAATGGGGACATGCCCAAAGCAAAAGCTATATTCTCAGGATAACCTTCACCTTTGATGGACAAAGCACAGCATGGGGAGGAGGCAAATTATTTCCTAGGGTCGAACAAAAATAAAAACTTTAGAGAAGATAAAAAAAATACATTCACTAAATCTAAAAGGACTTATTCTTGTAGCTTCTTCAGGGAAAATGTCTATGTTACCAGTTTTGCTGGACTTTAGACAAGGAAAACTGTAAAATGTTATAAAAAGGTATAAATAAAAAACTCAAGACATCAGAACACATACCGCAGATGTCCAAATCAATGCAAATCAAAAGAAGAATGAAAGGGAAAGGAGCCAATGCTTTTTTATAGCGCAAGATTGATAGGATGAACTTCTATGAAATGTACGGACATAAATATTCACAATATCTGGTTTCTATCACCATAGTGTATAAAAAAAATTTACAGTTATTAAAATATATGTGGATTTACACTAAAGAATTGAATGGCTTTAGTCCTCTGGCTATGCCAGTAAAGGAAAGATAAATGCACTGATGGATGCCAATTTGTTAGGCTCCCTCTATAATCTTAAATTACCAAACAAAGGTGAATACAAAATGTACAAAGATTTCATAATAATCAGACCCAGTAAAGCTACTGTAACAACAGAAGATGAATATAAAAACGACCTGTAGTTACAGAGCAGGGTCCCCAATCTTTTTTTTTTACCCATGAGCCACATTCCATTGGAAAAAGGGGTGGGGAGCAACAAAGAAAGAAAATGTTCCTGGGGTGCCAAATAAAGGCTGTGATTAGCTATTTTGTAGCCCCTATGTGGACTTGCAGTCTATAAGAGGGTCTGTTTGACAGTACATTTGGTTTTTTTAATGCCTCCAAGCCTGGAATTCAAAAATAAGCCCCTGTTTTGAGGCCACTGGGAGCAACATCCAAGGGGTTGGGGAGTTACATATTACTTGTGTAGGGACCCTGAGATTTGGGTTAAATTTTACAGGCAGTTCCCCTGTAGTATTTGGACACCTACGGGTTCTTTAGTTAACTTAGGCAGCTATGTCCCTGGCTGGGTCCACAGTAGTTCACGGAGTTTGTCCACTAGGTGGCACTATGGCTCACTGAGAGGTACTACAGGTCCAGGTCTACCGGTGAAGTTAAGTGTGAGTTAGTGATAGTGAATACAGTAATAGTCACTCTATAAGTGAGAGTCAGCACAGGGTAGCTAGTGAGCAGATGTGGCTCCAACGAAGAGAAATAGTGGGGGTTAGGACCCCATTGTATTTGAACCACTAGAGCAGGGACTACAGTGGGTGAGTTGAGGACCAGATAGGATACCAAGACCCAAGACCCCAGGCTGAATACAGTGGGTGAGGTGAGGATCAAGTCTGGTGCCAAGATACAAGATCTCAGGCTGAGAAACCCATGTCTTATTGCTTCACCAGAGGGATAGTGCCCAGTGAGAGTGGTAACTATTCCCCAAGTCTATTGTTGCTGTAACTTTGAGATATATTGAATATTAGCCCATCTGCTGTACCTTGTACGCCCTGGAGGGAATATTGCGGTTTGAAGCTATTCTATGATAACTGTGAACATCAAAGTGCTTGTGAACTACTACCTTGCCACTGTTCTCGGTTTAATAAACTAGTTTATTTTCCTGCAAAGAGACTGTCTGGCTGAATATCCTGCTGCATTTATCTACACCAGGTACTGGGAGTTGCACGGGTACACTGAGGGTCAGGGGCACACTACAAGCAGTTTTAGCCTGCTCACACACAGCAAAAGTACACTCAAGGGTGTGCTACACTTGTCAGCCACTGGTTGGGGATCACTGTTATAGAGGGATAAATTCATTTTAAACGGACCACCAATATGCCTTAAAAGCATACAGAAGTCCTTGGTTGAGTTACTTACAGTTAGCTCCGGCTGAACATATACAAGTCAACATATTGTCCAAGTGAAACTTAAACCTTACTTTAAACTGGCCCAGAGGAAGACTCAAAAAGCAGGAGCGGTCAGATGTCAGATTTCAAAATTGAATATTAAAAAATCTGTTTGCTCTTTTGAGAAATGGATTTCAGTGCAGAATTCTGCTGGAGTTGCACTATTAACTGATGCGTTTTGAAAAAAAACATGTTTTCCGATGACAAGATACCTTTAAGGAATGTTGGCCTGGAACATAGTATTTGTACCTGGATAGAGAACTGGCTAAAGGATAGACTACAAAGAGTGGTGGTAAATGGAACATTTTCTAATAGGACCAGTGTTGTTAGTGGAGTACCGCAGGGCTCTGTACTAGGTCCCTTGCTTTTCAACTTGTATAATTCTCTTGCCAGTATGTGGCTGAGGATTAAGATACGTGAGAGATTAAGTTGTACCTCCACATACATTGTCTATATCATTTCCTGTCCATGTGGCAAATATTATGTCGGAAAAACATGTACCACTCTCCGTGAGAGAATCAGCAATCATCGTTCCGCCATCAGCAAAGCATGGAAAGAAGGTAAAGCCATGCAACCTGTGGCAAAACACTTTCTAGTGGAAGGACATACTCTCCCAACGTTCAGATGCATGGCTATAGACTATCAACCTCCGTTGGAAAGAGGTGGCGATCAAGAACAAGCCCTGTTAAGAAGAGAGTCCAGGTGGATATACACATTGGACACAGTATCCCCCCGTGGTCTGAACGAAACACTCCCAACTGGGTTGTTTCATATGAACTCACCTACTTATGGACAGTTTGCCCAGTATTTGTACTTTCATAATATGTTCTGAGATACATTATTCTGGTTTGCCATTTGATGTCCTGGGTCTCTCGTTAGTGTGCTATTTTTCCTTTTATGTCAAAAAATGTTTTTATTGTTCACAGTCTATGCCGTTATGTCCACTGTCCCTGGTCACCCTACCCATGACTCAGCCTGGCATCAGGACCCCACTGGCAGTACCCCCGATATAGTGTGCTCCTCGTTGGTCTACTTATGGCTGTCACCGTCTCATTATACCATATGAGAGAGGCGCATTTGGGGAGCAAGCATTGGCCAAAATGGTTCCAGCAGGGCTAAGTGCAGCAAGGTGCATGGGTCAGCGTTAGCTCGCAGACCTTACACCCTTATTGCTGCAGGGCCTGGGCTGCGATAGCAACAGCAGGGGAGCGCCACCGTTGCTATACATTAGTGGCGTTGGTTACAGCTCCCAGCTGTCAATCCGAGCGGTATGGCCTCCAATCGCAAGTGTGCGCAAGTTGACGCACCACGCATTAAGCTCTGCCCCCTCCGCGCCTGCAAGCGGCGAGAGACACACACAGCGTACAGGACCCTGGACGGGGACTGTATTGGGCCATCGACACACGATCAATGCAAAATAAGGGGCGCTAAGCCACGGCTGAGGAGGTAAGAACTTCTGACTATGGGACATACGGCTTTGTTTTTATTGTGTTTCACGTCTAGGTGCCACGATCACTGGTTGTTTACACTGTTACTAGGGTTGCTTAGCAACCAATTTTGGCGCCTTATTCACAATTTAAGCGTCTCACTGTGCACTAAGCTTTTCACTCCCTGATGAAAGTTCCTGTGAGGAACTGAAACGTTGGTTCAGTCCAATAAACCTCCTATTTTTCTTCTAAAGACTTGTTGCTGTTTTTTTGGTATATATATATATATATATATATATATATATATATCTCAATATATCAATATATCAAATGAACTAATTCTGAGCAGTGTCATTCTGTGGCTGCAAAAGGAAATGCTCCAAGTGTGGTCTTGAATAAAAAAAAAAAAAGACTAACTCATGGGATAAAAACATTTTTTTCCCCTACTAGGTCCATGGTAAGGCCTCGCCTGGAGTATGCAGTGCAGTTTTGAGCTCCAGTCCCCAAGAAGGATATAGAACTTATGGTAGAAAGAAAAGTATAAACAAGAGGAGAGGAGTGGAACCACAAAAGGTGTAACTGGCAATAATGCTTAATTAAACCAAAAAGAAACTAGAAGACAAACAGTAGGACAAAAATATAGGTGGATATGGAGGGAATGAGTGTTCATGGATGATGACTGCATATGCTTGTGGGCCTGTTTATAGAGACCAAAAACAACCCCCTTTTATTGCATCTAATTAATCCTAAAAGAAGACACGTATCGATTATGAAAAGCAGATCAATTCAAATTAAAATGATTCATTTAGCAAAGTACAAGGTGCGATCGGGTAGTGAACCTTTTCAAATGTTTTCCTTAAATCAAGTGTTTGTTGTACATTTTTGGTGTAAAGAAAATTAAAATTTGTACCTGATTCTGCTAGATAGTCATAATCATATCCAAGATCTCTTGACGGGGCAAAGAATTCTCCATTTGTATAAAGAGGAATGAATGGGACCATGTAGGAGCCACGATTATGGCCAATAGGTGCATTGGATTCTGGGTAAATGTCTACTGTAGCTCCGTGTCTTCTAAGCCATTGCTCAAAGATGCTATAAAATAAAATACAAATCAGTGAGGAACTACACTTGAGTATTATTTAATGTTCCAGGCATTTCCCGCTCAACTGCCAATACGCAGTCTACAATATCAAAAAAGGACTCACAAGCAAAGAGCAGGAAAATTTAAATTCTCATTCATCCAGGTCATGGTATATCTATAGAAATAAGTCAAATCAACTGGACTTGCTGTGTCTTTTCCTTGAAGACTTTCACCAGCCATCTAACTTTAATTTATATAGGGCTAGCACATGAAGGTTGGAAATAATGCATGACAAGGGCATTTAATATATTTTAGAGACCTTGTCTGAGTGTCAATCATTCCTGCTGTTGCCTTGTGAAGCATCCCAATGAGAAAGGATTAGATTTACCTGTCGACAAAAGCATGGTGCAGGACAAAAACTGGGTCATTGGCCGACCCTTGGACGGAAGACATGGAGCCATTGAGAAAAACATGCAGTGAGTTATGCATGTTACTTTGAGACCGGTTAGCTATCCCAGTTCGTGGATCCGCAAATCCTACAGAATCAAATAAAATAAAAAAAGAAGTGTATGGCACTATATACACAGGCTACAATGTAAAAGTGTACTCTTTGGGGGGGGGGGGTAATGCAAGTTGCAACTGGTCTAATATTCCACAAGTTGCAACTGGTCTAATATTCCACACCATCCAATCGGAAATTGGATCCAAGCAGGTAACCAATAAATGCAGCTTCCCAATTGGTTGATTTGGGTTACAAGCTGGTGCACAATTTTGGATCCAGTCCACGTGGATCGTTAACTCCAAACTAGAGAGCTAATCTTGGGAATTAGACTGTAAAAAAAACATTGTCAAGTATAGGTGAAGTTAGCAAGCAGATCAACTTGACAGATGCCTTGATTGTCATTGCACCTTTTGACATTGGTTATAGCAAGGACAACCATAAAGGAATACTGCCACCACAATAAAAAGCATTTGCTTAGACTTGAAATTATATCTATATATTATTGGGTAAAAAGCCTTTATGTGTAAAATAATGATTTACTTTACTGTCATAGACATTTGGTCTTGTATCAAGAAGTGGTAAGTCAAATTGGCCTTGGAGCAAAGACTGCCAAGGAGGAAGGAACCCCTCATGTGCTTGGGCAGAAAGAGACCTGGAGCTGCAACCAACACCAAGGTCACTTTAGAGTGCTAGCACTGAAGATCTCTAATGAGACAACCCAAGAGAACCCTGTTGAATAATCAAGAAAGAATGTAGAACTATACTATAAAGAGACTGTGACTAGAAGGGGAAAGGGTCTAAGAATTTTTTTAGGGTTACCAGCCCACCAGGAGCTTGGAGAAGTAGTAAACACCAGATAGGGGATGAGATCTGAACAGAATTTGTTTATGCTATCCTTGATACACCTGAAACCCAACCTGAATGTCAGTTTGAGAGTGAAAACTAATTTGCCGTCACAGATATTCTTGGAACAATGGTTGACGTGATAATAGGGGGCTTGAAAAAGTGCAACAACTATGTTTTTTTTAAACACACACGCCTCGAGGTGTATGCTTTGTTAGGTTAGGTGTCCCATTAGGTGCATACCCAGCATATACATACAGTGTATGTACTAGATTTCCCAGTGTCTCCCAATATTAATCCAGTGGGTTTCCAAGTTTGCTTGACAATTACACAGAACATACTGTGGTCTTATTTTGTTTTACCTGCAAGTGTAGGTGATTTTTGTGAAGGTTTCCTGAGTAGACTAGTGTCTATTACAGTTCACTAACTTTAACAAGGGATGCCTCAGAGACTTCAGTATTCTGGAACAGAGAAAATAGCGATGCACCATTACCTTCTAACGTGTTCCTGAAGCTAAAGTTGGCCGACCGATCCATGGGCTCCGTTTCATAATTTGTAAATGACAGACACATCTCAACCTCGGCTGTTGTAGGGAGTCTCGGAGTCCTGCTCTGATCGTGGCTACCAGGGTTTCTGAGCAGTGGGCCTTCAGCGGTACCATTGCACAAGATCCTCTGAGCATTGTATTCCTCGGCACGGCTGCAGACAATCTTTTGTGGCCCCCCCCCAAAAAAAAAGTAGGGTTAGTGGAATTCTAGAAAGAACAGCAACATGCAGGAATCATGATTATTTACACTTTAAAGACATGAAAGGTTTAATGGTAGACTATTCGCAGCACCAATATATTAATGGTAGTTACGGTGCTAAATCAATATGTTATCAGGTATGTTTGGCTTTCCCTAAATTGTGGTACCATTATATGCAAGTATATTTTTAAATATTATTATGTTATCTAAGAAAATGACTATGCCCCTTTCCCATGTGCCAATGGCATGCATCCTTGGAGGAAAGCTACATACCTTACAGTACATATAAAAAAAAAAATGCAACTTCAATGCATTTTGGTGAATTTTCGTTGTTTCATATGTGAAACAGGTCAAATTCTCCCATCACTATTCCCAACCTTCACTTTTAAGATAGCACACCTTTAACAAAGGCATTATGTACATGGAAATCTCCGTAGCCATCCTTTCCACCATTCCCTTGAACAGCCATACACTATATATTGATGTGCTAGGTATATTTCATTCAGTCCCCTAATTTATGGAACATAAATAACAGCAAGGGGTCATTGCTGAGAATTCATTTCTGCCTTGCAGAGGAGATATGCCTAAATCAGGTGCAGGTTGGATCACCCCAGTGATCCCCATCCAGTCACTCACGAGCATCATGTTGCTCCCAGTAGCCTCAAAGCAGGGGTTCAATTTTGCATTTCTCACTTGGATGTATGTTTTGGAGGCATTTAGATCCTAGTACTGCCAAACAGACCCACCTGTAGTCTGCCAATCCATATAGAGGCTACTAAATAACCAGCCCTTATTGGGCACCCTCTAGGAACTTTTTTTCATACTTGCATAGCTCCCTGAGTTTTTTATATTTAAATGTGGGTAAACTAGTTTGGGGACCCCTGGATTACCCCATAATCTCTTTAAATTAGATAGCAATTGGAGGATTCTGGGAGTTGTAGCCCAGAAACAGCAGGTGCAGGCAGGGCCGCTCAGTATTTTTATTAGGTAGGACTGTTCATGGTGGAAAAATTCAACTGTTGCTGTACCACACCCAGCGCCCCATCAACAGCTCTCTATAATTGGTGCTAGGAGTTGTAACTGAACAACAGGTGAACAAAAGGGGCGATTCCCCTTTACAATAACTTTAAGTATGTTATAGAATGGCTAATTCTTAGCAACTTTTCAATTGGTCTACATTATTTGATTTTATACTTTTTGAATTGTTTGCCTTTTCCTTCTGAATATTTTCAACTTGGGGGGGGGGGTCACTGACAACATCTGAAAAAACAAAATACTCTGTAAGGCTACACATTTATTGTTATTGCTACTTTTAAACTTAGCTTTCTATTCAGGCCCTCTCCTCAGTGGCATTACTACTGGGGGAGCAGGGCCAGGGCCCGCACCCCCTCAGGGCCCCCCGGCAGCTAATGCGCAGTGATTCCCGGCCGTTTCCGGGTGTACGGAGGGGGGCCGGCAGTGCGTCCCGCACCAGGGCCCACCCCCTCTAGTTACGTCACAGCCTCTCCTATTCATATTCCAGGCTCCTAATCAAACCAATGCATGGTTGCTAGGATAATTTGGACCCTAGCGACCAGATTGCTGAAATTGCAAACTGGAGAGATGTTGAATAAAAAGCTAAATGACTCAAAAACCACAAATAATAAAAAAAAAAAAATCAGGTTGCTATGACATCTCTTTAAACAAGACGCAGGCTTCAGGGCTGACTGGTGATCAGTGGCCTTCAACCACCCATGTAGATTTTATATAAGCGCTCATGTTTGAATAGGTTGAGGCAGTAACTTGCAGTTAGTGGATTTTATAATGTTTACAGTTAATGTAGTTTTATAGCAATAAAGTGGTCAACAAATTATGTGGGACATAGAAGCAACTATAGGATGATACTCTAATCATGCGTGGAAGCTTATGAGCTATACCTAGTGCAGTGATGTAATGCATTGAGGCTTTCCCCTCATATTAAAGAATGGTTCTGAGAGTGTCTTACCTGCCACGATGAGAAGAAGGACGCTGGGCTTAGACTGTTGGTGGTGGTGGGATGGATTCCTCCCAGAAGCTCATCTGTGCAAATGTCACAACCTTGTGCATCTCTCCAATCCCAGAAAGGGATGGTAAAATTCTCATCCCCCGTGAGCTTCTGAATCTCATGTTCCCAGTGCAGCAAGAAGTACCGGTGCCAGGGCACAAAGGCTGGAGCTTCATGGGCAAAGTCAATATCTCTCCAGAGGCCATCTTCTCCTAGGAGGACATCTCGGGACGCATAGTAATGCATCCACACAAAGAGGTCATACACGTTGATATCTGCAAACATAGGGTTGGAGCCATTATTCATCTGGGAGTAGGTCCCAGTGACTATGACATAGTCACGGCTGGTGGTGTGCTTGGCCAAATTCAGGTAGGCGATGAATTTGCTTTTCTCTGCGCTGCTCATTCGGAATATCTCCTTTCTGATCATTGTTCTCCTCTCTGTGCAGTTTGGCCCTCTGAAGCCAAATTTGCAGTCTGCACAGTTATAGCCCATAAAGTTGCCAAGGCATTGGCATGTCCTGTTGTAAAACACAGTGGGCCAGTTTTCTCTATCGTCGACCCCAGAAAATGGAAACTGAGGGCCCATAGCAGAGCTGGTGAGGATGACGTCCTGACAGACTCCCCTTCCTGATAACTGACCACAAGAGGACCCGTCTCCAGGCCACACAGGGCAACACTCCTTGCTTAGGAGGGATTCTGTGGTGCTACATGCCCTGGGGAACTGGCCATTGCAAGCATGGAAGAAGGACAACAGGCACCAAACTGCCAACAGGACTATGTTCCTTTCCATGCTGGTCCTCTCTGTCTTCCCTATGTCTGCTCTAAGGGACTGGGAATCATATCCTTTTTTTCCCTCTACTTATTCCCAAGCACAATCACATGTGCAGGCTTACATCAAGGGCATGATTTCTTTCATTCTTTCTTCCCCCCTCATTCCTCAAAATGTAAAACCCCTCCCATTCCCTTCCTCACTTCCAAAATGTTTTTTATTTTTTATTTTTTTGTGTTTTACTACTAAGCATTAGTTTCCCCCTAACTTCTTTATTTTCCGATGTGACACGCGGAATCTTTGCCTAATTGCATCAACTTAAAAACACTGATTGTGCTTAACCGCCTGTTTGTTTTTTCCTCATTAAAAGGCCACACAAATGTTATTGCAGATAAATTAGCCGACGAGTGGAACTAATGTGTTTAAAAAAAAAAAAAAAAAAAAAGCAGAGGCGGCATATGATAGATACTTTCCATGCAGCCAAGGCAAGAAAGTTGAGGAAGAGGAGAAAATGTATAAATACAGGTATATCCAGAATGCTGGGGTTTTCTGGATAATGGATCTTTCTTTAATATGGATCTTTAGATCTTAAAGGGGTGGTTTACCTTTAAGGTAACTTTTAGTATGGCCTACTCTAAGCAACTTTTCAATTGGTTTTCATTATTTTTTATAGTTTTTGAATTGTTTGCCCTTTTCTTCTGACTCTTTGCAGCTTTCAAATGGACGTGGCTTCTAAAAAACAAATATTCTGAAGGCTACAAATGTATTGTTACTTTTTCTTACTGGTCTTTCTATTCAGGCCTCTATTATTCATATTCCAGTACCTTATTCATATCAGGGCATGGTTGCTAGGGTAATTTGGATCCTAGCGACCAGATGGCTGAAACTGCAGAGCTGCTTAATTAGAAGCTAAATAGGTAAAAAAAAAAACCACAAATAATTAAAAATGAAAACCAATTGCAAATTAATATCACTATCTACATCAAACTAAAAGTTATCTCAAAGGTGAACAACCCCTTTAAGACTAATAGAAAATCACATAAACATTAAGTAAACCCAATAGACTGGGTTTGACTCCAATAACTCAAATAAGGATTAATTATATCTTAGTTGGGATCAAGTACAAGCTACTGTTTTATTATTACACAGAAAAAGGAAACCATTTTTAAAAATGTTTATTATTTGGATAAAATAGAGTCTGTCCAGTAAGGGCTCTTACACATGAGCGTTCTGACCTGCGTTCCGTTTTTTGGCGTTCAGCCGCAGGGGAGCGCAGGAATAGACGCCGAACGCAGGTTCAGACGCAACATGCTGCATTTTTCCTGCGTTCGGCGCCTACACGCGCCTGAGTGAGTACAGCCCCATTTCAAATAATGACTTGCGTCTATTCCTGCGCTCCCCTGCGGCTGAACGCCAAAAAACGTACGCAGGGGAGCGCAGGTCGGAACGCTCATGTGTAAGAGCCCTAATTCAGAGCTTTCTGGAAAATGAGCTTCCGGATAATGGACCCCATACCTGCACCACTTTCCTTAACCCCCTCTGTGCTGGGTGGGTTTGAGCTCTCTCTGCAGACAGCACGTGGCATGGAATAGGTCAAAAAGCAAAACAAGGGATAGTTAAGTCTCACTGCACTTGCATTCTGTCCTTTTGTGTCGACACCCCTGGCATGTAAAGGGTTAAACTGGGAAGCATGTAATGTAAGGCCGAATAGAATTAAGCACAGCCTTCTGTATATTTACCTGTTTGAAAGGGGGTCAAATTGGGCATTGATTTGGTTTTTTTAGCTGATAAGTATGCTGGGAGTTGCTGCAGGAGATATATTTATTTGTCCAAAAAAACTGTGTGTGCATATATATTCTGGATAATGGGTTTGTATGTGGATCACAGTACTTGTATTTGTATATATATATATATTCATGCAAAATGTGAATACACCATTATATTTGGTCTTCTTTTGAAATATTTGAATTATTTACCGTGCACCCGGGGCAGAATGCTCCAGATTACCAAATGCCCATCTTCCATAGACTCAATTTTATCCAAATAATCCACATTTTTAAGCATGACTTTCTTTTTCTGTGTAATAATAAAACAGTCGCTTGTACTTGATCGCAACTAAAATATAATTAATCCTTATTGGAAGCAAAACCAACCTATTGGCTTTATTTACTGTTTACATGATTTTCTAGAAGACGTAAGGCAGGAAGATCTATGCCATGGAAAGATCCATTATCCGGAATAAAATATTATCTTGTTGCCTTTCATAGGGTTAAGCTGTATAGATTTCAGCACAGCCCTGCACACTGCATTTCATATTTCTTAATACAGGGCTTATTAAAGGCAACGTCAAACCAAATAATGCTTTTTTTTTAAAGAAATTGTAAATTTCCTTCTTTGCAGATCAGTTCATCATAGAACATGCAAAGCATTGTGGGTACTTTTGGCTTGCCTGGAGGAGAGCTGACTACAGACTAGGGTTGCCACCTCACCGCTTTAAAACCAAACACATATGGAATCCAAAGCCTGCATGGCTAATTATCAATTCATTTAGGGCTCTTACTCATGAGCGTTTTTACCTGCTCTCCCCTGCGTTCCGTTTTTCTGCGTTCAGCCGCAGGGGAGCGCAGGAATAGACGCATGTCATTATTTCAAATGCGGCTGTACTCACACAGGGGCGTGTAGGCGCCGAACGCAGGAAAAATGCAGCATGTTGCTTCTCAACCTGCGTTCGGCGCCTACACGCGCCTTTGTGAGTACAGCCCCATTGGAAAAAATTTAATGCGTCTATTCCTGCGCTCCCCTGTGGCTGAACGCAGAAAAACGGAACGCAGGGGAACACAGCTACATCCGCTCGTCAGTAAGAGCCCTAAGATGCATGGTGCATGTCTAATTGGTAATTCATTTAGATGCATGGTGCATGTCTAATTAGCAATTAATTTAGGGTAGGACTACACAGATGTTTTCGGGGTGATCCGACGCACTGCGACAAGTTGCATGCAATGGAAATAACTCTCTGCCCACCCAAAGAATAAAATATGGTTTTGCATAATATGAAAATATATAGAAATCTAAACAACTTTCCACTATACATTCATTAAACCTTTGCAGCGATTTTACTGTTAGGGCTCTTACAGACGAGCGTTTTTACCTGCGCTCCCCTGCATTCCGTTTTTCTGCGTTCAGCCGCAGGGGAGCGCAGGAATAGACGCATTACATTTTTTCCAATGGGGCTGTACTCACACAGGCACGTGTAGGCGCCGAACGCAGGTTGAGACGCAGCATGCTGCATTTTTCCTGCGTTCGGCGCCTACACGTGCCTGTGTGAGTACAGCCCCATTAAAAAAAATGTAATGTGTCTATTCCTGCGCTCGTCTGTAAGAGCCATTATTTTGTAAATGCAACCACCGCTGAAGGCAGCATCTCTCAGTCTCTTACGATCTCCTCTGCTTTCCCCAACTACTCGCACTTAGGGAAGAGCTCCCGCTGCGTTTTCCTCCGAAAGTCTAATAGATGTAGTTCTTACCTGCGATTTCTCCTTCACGTCCTGTTATCTTCACAACAACCGACACATTGCATGTGTTTCATCGCATGTCGACGTGTTGGCACCAGACGCATCGTGGAGTTCCTCCCTTATACGTTGCATCAGGAGTAAGGTTGCCACTAGTGATGGGCAAATTTCGCTGGCAGCATATTGTTGCAAGCGTCAAAATTGCCTTTTCGAGAATTTTTCGCCAGTTTCGCGAAACATTCTTGATGAAGTGAAATGGGACAAATTCGCCCATCCCTAGTTGACACCTCACCCCTTTAAAACAGAACACATATGGAGTATGCAGCCTGCATGGCTAATTACTGATTTATGTGCAGCCGTGCATCATGCATCTAAGGGTAAAATATAGAAATGTTGGATGAAGTCGCAGCGTAGATCCGACGCGACACAACTGTCGGATGCAGACGCTGCAAAAACATCTTCGCTGTGAATTTGCACCTGTCAAATAAATTTGCCCATCATTAGGGACAACCTTACTACTGGTGCAACGTATAAGGGAGGAACTCCACGATCACACGTCGACATGCGACGAAATGCATGCAACGTGTCGAATATTGTGAAGATAACCGGAAGTGAAGGAGAAATCACAGGTAATCCGACTGTCGGATGAAAACGCAGCGGGAGTTCTTCCCTAAGTGCGAGTAGTTTGGGGAAAGGAGGGGATTGTAAGAGACTGAGATATGCTAATTTCAGTGGCAGTTGCATTTACAAAATAACAGTAAAATCGCTGCAAAGGTTGAACGAATTTATAGTGGAAAGTTGTTAGATTTCTATATATTTTTTTTTAATATGCAAAAACATCTCTTATTCTTTGGGCACTCGCTTTTTAAGAGAGTTATTCTCCTTTTGTACAGTAACTGCCTGGGGATAGAATAATGAAAGGCTCAAATACTGAGCCCCTGAGAGCAGCCCCTCTTTATCATGGGAGCAGAGAGACGTGCTGGGCTGGATCAGGAGCTGAGCACATGACTGCTGACAATCACGAGGTCTCTCTAATCCTGGGTGCCGCCAGCTTTGGGATTCACTCCTTCATTCTCATTGACTCGACAGGACAATATTCAGCCAAGAATCCTCTCCATTCACTGAAACTGTGGCACATCCGGCAGGACCATAGTACGGTGCCTTGTGCCTCCCAACATTTTGGAAATAAAAAGAGGGACAAAAAAAAGTTTCCACACATAGCGCAGCGGAATTTATTTGACCACGCCCATTTGTGCGACCACCCCCTAATTACCATGTTCATTTTACAAAATTTGGCAGGTTATGAAAGTTTGAACATGTTTTTTCCAGTTATTACCGTTTCGCTAATGAAGTTGAATTGCCCTTTAAGCTGTGAGTTTAACTTCTCCCAAGAGACCTGTTATCTTATATTGTTACAATTACTTATTTCCTTCTCTCAAAATTGTTACAAAGTATATTAGTTGCACCTGGTGGCTGTTCTGGGTTCTCGGCCGAAAGCCAGTTTAGTTAGAAACATTGTTTCTTTTTTTGGCTGTTCAGTGCAGAGAAAGTAGGGGTTTTTTAGTACAAATATGGGACTTCGGATTGAGTTGTCAAAAGCGGGACTGTCCCACTGAAAATGGGACAGTTGGGAGGTATGCTGTAGTGGCATGGGAATTCCTGCACTCTAACTATTATATATTATTACCCTCTCTCAGTCTGGCACTCATTCCATAATAGCGCTGTATAATGACAGTGTGTAGCACCGGGACTGTAATTCTGCTTGATCCAAGATTGAAGGGGCAGTTTACCTGCAAGTTGACAGTTTGAGACAATTTGCAGTTGAGGGATATTCTGAGGCAATCTGCAATTGGTTTTCATTTTTTATCATTTGTGGTTTTTGAGTTATTTAGCTTTTTATTCAGCAGCTCTCCAGTTTGCAGTTTCAGCCATCTGGTTGCTAGGATCCGAATTACCCTAGCAACCATGAATTGATTTGAATAAGAGACTGGAATAGGGAGAGGACTGAATAGAAAGAGGTGTAAGCAAAAGTTGGAATAATGTAGTTCAGCCCTGGCCTGCCCTCTAAACCCCCTTAACCAATCCCTTATGTATGGGACCTGTTATCCACAGTGCTTGGGAATTGGGTGTTTCCAGATAACAGATTTTCCCGTAATGTGTACCTTATTCATACCTTATCATATAAACATGAAATAAACCCAATAGGCAGGTTTTGCTTCCAATAAGGATTAATTATATCTTAGTTGGGATCAAGTACAAACTATTGTTTTATTATTATACAGAAAAAGAAAATCATTTTTAAACATTTGTTATTTGGATAAAATGGAGTCTATGGGAGATGACCTTTCCGTAATTCGGAACTTTCTGGATAACAGGTTTTCCAGAAAATGGATCCCATATCTGGAAAGTTTTTGAAGCTGATCCCAGACCTGTGCCTTCAATCTGCCCAGGACCTGCCCCAAACTTACTCTTCCATCCTTACCCTTCTCAAACCGTCTGTGATGTCATAACGTTTTTTCTCTTTTGTCATCACCCCACTCCTCCTACATCAAGGACTGCTCCTTTTGTCACCCTGTTAGCCGGTAAGTGTATTTCAAAAAGGTGACAACCCTAGCCAGGGTCGGACTGAACACCAGAAGTGCCACAACAGCTCTCATATTAAATCATGGTGTGAGACTGCAGTGGATTTCAACTCTGCACGCTGCCTCAATGATGCTGGAATTCTGGGGGAAAAAAACATGTTTTATTTATTTTTACTTATTTATATTATTTTTTATTTTATTTCTTTTTATTTATTTGTTTTTCACTTCTCAAACCATGTCCTATTTAACGTCTGCTGCAGAAAATGCCGCCTCATTGCCAGGGTAGGTGACAGGTAGGTGACCGTTACATTCCAGACTGCAGCTGCAAATGGTATTGTAACTAGTGATGGGCGAATCTGTCCTGTTTCGCTTTGACGAGAAATTCGTGAAACTCGGGGGGAAAAATCTTTGAAACTGCGAAGAATTTGCGAAACGCATTAAAGTCAATGAACGGCAAAATTATTTTGATATGCGTCAGTTTTTATACGCGCGACTATTTTGTCTAAATGCATTAAAGGGGAGGTTCATCTTTACTCTTAGTATGTTATAGAATCGCTAATTCTAAGCAGCTTTTCATTTGGTTTTCATTATTTATTTTTTATTGTTTTATTGCAAATGCTCGTAATGCTACAAATGTATTATTATTGCTAATTTTTATTCTTTCTATTCAGGTCTCTCTTATTCATATTCCAGTCTCTTATTCAAATCAATGCATGGTTGCTATGGGAGATCCGTCTCTTCTTCGGGCGACTAATTTCCCCACATTGCCTTCCTGCCTGCTAGAATCTAAATCGCCGGCTAGATGGCACATGGAGTGCTTCGTCTTCCGAAGTCGCCTGAAGTTTCCGCGTGAGGCAACTTCGGGCGACTTAGGAAAACGGAGTGCTCTGAGTGCCATCCTGCTGGCGATTTAGATTCTAGCCGGCGGGAAGGCAGTTTGGGGAGATTAGTCGCCCGAAGAAGAGCCGATTTGTCGCCGGCGACTAAATCTCCCCGGATCTCCACGTGTGTCTCTGCCCTAAGATGAATTTCGTTTCCAGGAACCAAGGTACCTTGTGAGGATGTAGTTGAACTGTAACTAAATTAAGGGGAATGGAAAAACAACCCTCTGGTTTCCTTCCAAATATAAAGGACGGTTACAAAGTGCCTGATGGAATTGAAGAGAAAAAATTGGACAAATAAAACTCACCATCGTTTATGTATAATAGGGGCCTTAGATTGTAAGCTTCTCTGGGGAAGGGAGTGATTTTTCATTTTCAATATTTGTTAACACTATATAGATATTAAAGGGGTGGTTTGCCTTAATAACTTTTAGGGGCCCATTTACTCGAGTGAAGGAATAGAATTCAAAAAAACTTCAAATTTCGAATGATTTTTTTGGCTACTTCGACCATCGAATTGGCTACTTCGACCTTCAACTACAACGTCTACTTCGAACGATTCGAACTAGAAATCGTTCGACTATTCGACCATTCGATAGTCGAAGTACTGTCTCTTTAAAAAAAACTTCGACCCCCTACTTCGCCACCTAAAACCTACCGAGGTGCCATGTTAGCCTATGGGGAAGGTCCCCATAGGCTTTCTAATGTTTTTTAGGTCGAAGAAAAATCGTTCGATCAATGGATTAAAATCCTTTGAATCTAATGATTCGAAGGATTTAATCGTTCGATCGAACTATTTGCGGTTAATCCTTCCACTTCGATATTCAAAGTCGAAGGATTTACATTTGCCAGTCAAATATCGAGGGTTAATTAACCCTCGATATTCGACCCTATGTAAATCTGCCCCTTAGTGTTCTAAAGTTAACTTTATGTTCTAGAATGGCTAATGCTAAGCAACTTTTCAATTGGTCTTCATTAGTTCTTTTTTAATTGTTTTTCAATTATTTGCCTTCTTCTTCTAACTCTTCCCAGCTTTCAAATGGGGGTCACTGACCCCATCTAAAAAGAAATGCCCTGTAAGGCTACAAATGTATTGTTATTGCTACTTTTTATTACTCCTCTTTCTATTCAGGCCTCTCCTATTCATATTCCAGTCTCTTATTCAAATCAGTGCATGGTTGCTAGGGTAATATGGACCCTAGCAACCAGATTGCTGAAATTATAAACCGGAGAGCTGCTGAATAAAAAGCTGAATAACTCAAAAACCACAAATAATAAAAAATGAAAACCAATTGCAAATTGTCTCAGAATATCACTCTCTACATCATACTAAGAGTTAATTTAAAGGTGAACAGCCCCTTTAAAAACTGCAATTTTACAAATAACTTTAAAACCATTGAAAATGTGTAATGAATGTTGCTTAGAATGACATTTTCTTTTATTAGGCAAAAGCACGTAGAGGTTGGCCTTTAATAACCAAAGGAAATGTGTTCGCTCCCCAGGATACCAGCATAAGGCAGTCAGCAGACACGCTCTTTATCAAAGAGATTCTCAGAAACTCGCTACTATGCTTTGTACGTGCTTTGCACATGGACATGTGACTCACAGAATCTGAGGAATTCGGGGCTTTTGGGAGAAGAAAAGAAAAATCTGCAATGGTTAAAGTCATTGGGGTCATTAATAAACTTTGCGCAAGGCAGATTGGTTCACAAAGTGAATATATTTTCCCTGCGCATGGTTATATGTATAAAGCTGAATACGTGTGGTGCCAACAGAATTGCACAATGCGAATGTCTAGAAGAGAATATTTGGCGACTGAAGTACGTCACAACTTTGGTGGCGGAGAAAATATTCGCAAAACAGTTTCGCAAAGTGCGAATTTCAGCAACGGTCAACGCTATTTTACAAAGCTCCTGTCTCATTTGCGCGCCAATTAATTCACAATGCGAATTCGCAAAAATACGGAAAGACGGGCAGAGCAGTGCAAAATATTAGCTTTCAGGAAAAAACATGGGCCATACAACCTTTTTGCGAAAAAATATACTTTATACTTTATAAATGACCCCCTTTATACTTTATAAATGACCCCCACTGAAGGCAGAGGAAAATCTGTGCATAAAGTTTTAATTATGGTTTATTCGTATAACGCCATTCTGAAGTACTTTACAGAAATTTTACAGCGTTCCCATCAGTTCCTGCCCCAGCAGAGCTTACAATCTAAGGTCCCTATCACTCCACCCACACAATTAGCAATGGTTCCATTTGTGTCTGATGTTTCCTAAACAATATGAAACAACTCAGTACCTTAATTTAATTGTAATGTGTCTTCTGTATTTTGGTCTCTAACCAACTAGGGCTCTTTATTTTACTCACTGGGTAACCCCCTTACACTTCGTAACTGGGGATCAAGAGAAACAGTAGGTACTGGGCCATTGGGTTTTGACCCCAATATTCCTTCTCAGAGCCTAGGGCTATTAGATACCTTCCAAGGTATGTAGTTCACCAGAAATGACATTTATTATGTCCTGTCTCTTTAAAAATTCGACTTTGACCATTCGCCATCTAAAACCTGGCAAATTGCTGTTTTAGCCTATGGGGGACCTCCTATAACCTATTTGGAGTCAATTGGTGGACTTTGAAAAATCAAAGGTTTTTTTGGGGGAAAAAACTTTGAATCGAATTGCGCTATTCCTTCGATTCATATGATTCGAATTCAGCCGAAAAACTGAACTATTCGACCAAAAAAAAAAACTTCGACTTAATTTCGGTGGGTCTTTTTGAATTCGAATTTCAAAGTTGTTTTCAATTTGAAATTCGACCCTTGATAAATATGCCCCTATGTGTTTAGTCCTTAAAGAATTCAAGTAGGGTCCTAGCCCTGAACTGATAATTGTCACTCATGGGGGCAGATTTACTAAAGGGCAAAGTGGTCGTCGCCAGCCAAAATTCCCCAGAAATCCAATCCGCAGGGACACTGGCAATTTACTAACAGGCATAGAGGAAAATTCGGCCGTCACCAGCGTAGTTTTGCTCCCTAATGCCAGGCGAATTTTTGCTTTAAGGTAACTTTTAATATGTTATAGAATGGCCAATTCTAAGTAACTTTTCACTTGGTTTTCGTTATTTATTTTTTAGAGTTTTATCATTATTTGCCTTTTTCTGCTGACTCTTTGCAGTTTTCACATGGGCGTCGCTGACCCCTTTTTAAAAACAAATGCTCTGTAAGCATTGCTTGCTAATTGTTCATCTTTCTATTCAGGCCTCTCCTATTCATATTTCAGTCTCTTATTCTAATAAGTGCATGGTTGCTAGGGGAACGTGGACCCTAGCAACCAGATGCTGAAATTACAAACTGGAGAGCTGCTGAATAAAATGCTAAATAACTCAAAAACCTTAAGGCGCATGTTTATCAAGGGTCGAATTTTCGAATTGACAAAACATCGAAATTCGAATTCAAAAAGACCAACCGAAATTAAGTCGTTTTTTTTTTTTTTTGGTCGAATAGGTCAGTTTTCGATCGAATAGTTCCGTATTCGTACGAATAACGCATTCAATCGAATTCGATTAGAAGTTTTTCCCGAAAAAATTTGATTTTTCAAAGTCCACCGATTGACTCCAAATAGGTTCTAGGAGGTGCCCCCTAGGTTAAAACCAAGATTGGCAGGTTTTAGATGGAGAATGGTCAAAGTCTAATTTTTTAAGAGACAGTACATGATAAATTTCGATATTAGAATTTTTGAATTGTTTTACAAATTTGAATCAATTTTGGACTATTCCCAACTCGAAGTACACAAAAAATAACTCGAAATTAGATTTTTTTTCATTCGAAAATTCACCTCGACCTTCGATAAATCTGCCCCCTTGTGTTGGTATGACTAGAAATTACTGGACCTTAGAACTGTTTGACCCCCTCCAGACTTTTGTTACAGATAATTAATTTTTGGTGAATTTCCCTCTATATCATCTATATACTGTAGCTTTAGGTTTCCATGCAAACATCCCTTTTCAACCACCTGCTGGACACATTGTTTAGTTATAACATTATCATTTATTTATTCTCTCTCTATTCTGGTAACATTGCAGCTAAATATTTTGCCTTGTTTCCCCAAGAAAAAAAAACGCCCATAGACTATAATGAATAGTAAAAAGAAAAATGTTGCAGGGTTAGAAGAATTGACGCACGATTTGATGCCCATTGAATTCAATGTGTTTGGCCCTCCTTAAACATTAAATAAACTTCTTTGGTGGCAAAGCCCCGTAACAAGTTAAAAATACTATTGGTGGCCAGGAGCATACCTTCCAACTGTCCCGTTTTTAGAGGGACAGTCCCTCTTTTGACAACTCAAACCGCAGTCCCTCGTTTGTACTTGAAAGCCCAGTTTTTCTCTGCACTGACAGCCAGAAAAAAAAACAAAGTTTCTAACTTAATTGGCTTTTGGCAGAGAGCCCAGAACAGCCACAGCTGCAGATAAGATACTTTTGTTACAATTTTGAGATAAGCAAATAAGTAACTGTAACAATATAAGATAACAGGTCCCTTGGGAGAAGTTAGACTCACACCTTTAAGGGCAATTCACCTTCATTAGCAAAACTGTAATAACTGGAAAAAAAAAACACAGAAATATGTTCAAACTTTCATAACCTGCCGAATTTTGGTAATTAGGGGTGTGGCCACAAAAATGGGTGTGGTCAAAACTTTTTGTCCCTCTTTTTATTTCCAGGATGTTGGGAGGTATGGCTCAGGGTCCAATAGAAAATTGAAAAAACATTGTTGGTCAGGGGACCACCTTACAAATACAATAAAACATTGGTGGTCAGGGCCCCCTTTACAAGTAAAAAAAAAAAAATGGTGGTCAGGGGCCCCATAGTAAATAAAAAAAAAAATTAAAAAAAATTGGTTTTCAGGGCCCCAAAGAAAATTAAAAAAAAAACACTGCTGGTGTCCAGTGGAACTTTCTGCTGCTTCGGGTCTTTCCACCACTTCATTCACAATTCACGGCTTCATACGATTTTAAGGGGGGGGCCCCTTAAGGTTTTTTTTTCGGGGGGTGCAGCTTCGTGTGGGGGAGAAGTCATTTGCAAAAGTTATGTACTGAAATGGGACCTGTTATCCAGAATGCTCAGGACCTGGGGTTTTCCGGATAATGGATCTTTCCATAAATTGGATCTTCATACCCTAAGTCTACTAGAAAATCATATAAACATTAAATAAACCCAATAGGCTGGTTTTGCTTCCAATAAGGATTAATTATAACTTAGTTGGGATCAAGTACAAGCTAATGTTTTATTATTACACAGAAAAAGGGAATCATTGTTAAAAATCTGGATTATTTGGATAAAATGGAGTCAATGGGAGATTGAGTTTTCTGGTTAATGGGTTTCCAGATAACAGACCCCATACCTGTATATGCATATTGTGCATAGTGAAAGATATTTCTATTATTTGCAGAGCAGCAAAATGCCACTGACACCAGTGATACTTATATGTGTGTAGATATACAGCATATTTATATATATATTGGTATGGGATCTGTTATCCCGAAACCCGTTATCCAGAAAGTTCCGAATTCCGACTCCGCAGACTCCATCGTATCCAAATAATCCAAATGTTAAAGACGATTTCCTTTTTCTGTGTAATAATAAAACAGTAGCTTGTACTTGATCCCAACTAAGACATAATTAATCCTTATTGGAGGCAAAATTGGGTTTATTTCATGGTTACAGGATTTTCTAGCGGATTTATGGTCTGAAGATCCAAATTAAGGAAACATCCGTTATTTGGAAAACCCCAGGTCCTGAGCATTCTGGATATATATATATTTAGTGCTCTCCAGCTGAAAAATATAGTGAGCATTAAATTGAATTTGATTGCTCCTCATGCAGCTCCCGTCCTTTCCAACAAGAAGACAGACTTGTGCCTTGATAGATAGTCAGGTGTGGTTGCCTGGTCATGCCTCAATTTGTGGCTCTTCAATATAGAATCTAAGCTCAACAGAATCCTATTAAAACCTGGGCAGCCATACATCACACACAGGTGGATTGAGAGTAAAGTAATTGTAGGAATATTTCGTGTCTGAATACTTTAATGGCCTCATTCATCTTACACTGTTAAATGTCATCTCATCCGCTGGCTGGAGTCCGGCCATACAGACACCACATCGCATTACAGAAACCGATTTTGATTTGTGGATAGGGGCAGATTTATCAAAGGTCGAGGTGAATTTTCGAATGAAAAAAAATCGAATTTCCAGCTATTTTTTTGTGTACTTCGACTAGGGAATAGCCCAAATTCGATTCGAATTTGAAAAAAAGAGTACTGTCTCTTTAAAAATTCGACTTTGACAATTCGCCTTCTAACACCTGCTGTTTCCGCCGATGGGGGGACCTACTAGAACCTATTTGAAGTCAATTGGTGGACTTAAAAAAAATCTTTTGGGAAAAACTTCTAATTGAATTCGAACCTCGAATCTTCGAATTCGGATCTACTCGATCGAAAACTGACCTGTTCGACCAAAAAAAAAAACCTTTGACTTAATTTCGGTTGGTCTTTTTAAATTTCGAATTTCAAAGTTTTTTTTTTAATTTGAAATCGACCCTTGATAAATATGCCCCTTAGGGTTTAATGAAGAGTACAGTCAGATAAACACTTGTTACCTAACTGGAGAACTGTATATGATATAAAAGGCACTTTATCGTCCATTAATAACATAAAGGGGAATTATCATGAAAATGTAATATAAGCTTCATCATACTGAAAAAAGAAACTTTCTAAATATAATCCATTAAAAATTTTGCACCATTTCTGAAATAATCAATTTAGTCTTCCCTATTCCTTTCTCAGCATTTGTTTCTCTTCATTCTGTCTTCATGCAGCAGTTGGGTGTCTGATATTCATTGACAGTTAGATCCAATATATCTTATAGGGGGGCTCCTTTCCTAGCAGATGTATTAGAGTTCACTCAAATAACTGATTCCAGCACAAAAAACGATCTGACAAAATAGCTGATTTTGGCACAAATCCTGCATGTAGAGAGACAGGATTTCTTGTGATGTTAAAGGGGTTGCTCACTTTTAAATGAACTTTTAGTATGATGTATAGAGGGATATTCTGAGACAATTTGTAATTGGTTTTCATTTTTACATTACTTGAGGTTTTTGAGTTATTTAGCTTTTTATTCAGCAGCTCTCCAGTTTGCAATTTGTCATCTGGTTGCTAGGGACCAAATTGCCCTAGCAGCCATGCAGTGATTTGAACAAGAGACTGGAATATAAATAGGAGAGGCCTGAATAGAAAGATGACTAATACAAAGTAGCAATAACAATACATTTGTAGCCTTACAGAGCATGTTTTTTTTTTAAGATGGGGTCAGTGACCCTCATTTGAAAGCAGGAAATTGCAAATAATTGAAAAAAAAAATCAAGACTAAATAAAAAGTTGCTTAGCCATTAGATAACATATGAAAAAACTTAAAGACAAACTAACCCTTTTAAAAGAGTGACCTATAATAAATAAATCATCTAGGAAAAAGAAGCACCCCCAAAGGCTGTATTAGACTTAACTGTCAATCAAAATCAGACTCCTGTCTACTTCATAAAAATTGTTAGGAAGGGGGGTCAGGGAAAAGTAACTTAATTTTTAAAAAAAAATGTATTTTAGTATTATAAAGCTTACATTAATGTTTTATTTTGCGATAGTTCCCCTTTAAAGGAGATTATGGTTAACAATGAGAAAAATGAATGGATACGTTATATGAACCCGGAGCAACCCAAATCCTCTTTCCTCGTTGAGTTGGGACTGCCCTCCTACCTCTTCATACTACCCAAGCACTCTCATAGGGACCTACATCATCAGTAAGGCTTGGCCAAGGAATTGTTTTTTTTCTTTCCCTTTCTATTCACTTGAGGGCACAAACACGGGGCATATTTACCCTTTATATCTCATCCATACTTAATATATAAGGATACCAACCTGTTCCATCCATACATTTCCCCCTCTCCTATATGAAGACCCCATGATGCCAGCAACGGTACTGATATGGGACCTATTATCCAGAATACTCAAGACTTGGGGTTTTCCGGATAACTGATCTTTCCGTAATCTGGATCTTTATACCTTAAGTCTACTAGAAAATCATGTAAACATAAAATAAACCCAATAGGCTGGTTTTGCCTCCAATAAGGATTAATTATATCTTAGTTGGGATCAAGTACAAGCTACTGTTTTATTATTACACAGAAAAAGGAAATAATTTTTAAAAATTTAGATTCATTATATAATGGAGTGACGGCCTATCTGTAATTGGGAACTTTCTGGAAACTGGGTTTCCGGATGACGGATACCATATCTATATATAACCAACAGGGGTGTTGGCTAATACAGTAGTTTTTATTTAAAATGTATATAAATGCCTGTTTATTTTTAATAAGGTTCCTTCATACATTTGCGATTGGAAACATATATGTAAAAACTATTGCCAAGACCCAGTTTGATGCTGCTCAGCTCAACGAGACACTCACTAGAGTTCCATAAAAATGTACATTTGCATTTTGCGACGGTTCAGCTGTTCCACCTCCAGGCCCTAAAACAATGACAGGCATCAGACTGATTTTTGCCAATTCCACGGCTGGTACTGACAGCACTAATATCCCCGTTATACCCAAATACTCCCTAGAAAGCAGCAGAAATAAAACGATTATTTTAGTTATATTCTTTATATGATTTAACATACAGATTTATGGCTGTCGAGAAGAACTTGACATTATGGATATTTCATTACAATCAGAAAAGTCTCTACTTTAACCAAGAATTTCAAATTGTGCATTTTGGAGGTTATTTATCAAAATCTGAATTTATCTGATTTTTTAAAATAAAGTCCGACCCAACTAGAATCCATGATATGACCTTTATTCATTACTTCCTTTATTATTTACAGGGGTTGTTCACATTTGAGATAACTATTAGTATGATGTAGAGAGGGGTGTTCTGAGACAATTTGCAATTGGTTTTCATTTTTTATTATGGAAGGTTTTTGAGATATTTAGCTTTTTATGCAGCAGCTCTCCAGTTTGCAATTTAAGCAATCTGGTAACTAGGGCCAAAATGACCCTAGCAACCATGCATTGATTTGAATAAGAGACTGGAATATGAATAGGAGAGAGTCTAAAAAGAAGGATTGGTAATAAAAAGTAACAATAACAATACATTTGTAGCCTTACAGAGCATTTGTTTTTTAGAATGGAGTCAGCGACGCCCATTTGAAAGCTGCAAAGAGTCAGAAGACAAACAACTATAAACTATAAAAAATAATTAAAACCAATTGTTGCTTAGAATTGGCCATTCTATAACATAATAAAAGTTACCTTAAAGGTGAACCACCCTTTTAAGAAGCAGGATTTAATCGAATCGGGGGAAAATTCGATAAAATCGAGCGAAAATCCGAATTGTGCTATTTTTTTTGGATTTTCTTCCCGAATCACGAATTTTTTTCCCAAAAGGTCAGAATTTTTCAGATTTTTGCCCAAAAAGCCTGAAACAGTCAGATTTTTGGGCTAATTCCAGAGCAGATCACAGAATCAGCATGATTCGGATTTGACCGAATCCTTCTGCCCAGCCGAACCGAATCCTAATTTTCATATGCAAATAAGGGGGCGGGAGGGAAATTGTGTGACTTTTTGTCATAAAACAAGGAAGTAAAAGATGTTTTCCCTTCCCATCCCTAATTAGCATATGCAAATTAGGGTTCAGATTCGGTTTGGTATTTTTCGCAAAGGATTCGGTGGTTCGGCCGAATCCAAAATAGTGGATTCGGTGCATCCCTAGTAATAAATCTTAAAAAATCAGAGTTTTTGTTTTCCAACGAAAATTGTTTTTTTCGAGTTTTTAGCATTTAGACTTTAATAAAGAACCCCCTTAATGTAAATTGGCTTTCATATGCACCCAGGGTTAAAACAAATGGCCCTTCCTATGAATGGTATCATGAAATAATGCCCAGAATGGCTCGTTATCACCCCACCAATAAGGTTTAGCCTTGTTGGTTTAACCAATAGGTTTAGTCTTTCGGCTGTGATGGACACCAAGACAAATAAGTGAAAATAAACCAGATTTAAGGGGAAAGGGCGTCTGTTTAGAGAAGGGGGTCCCATAAAAGGTGTCGCAGGAAAAATATCTCTGAAATGTCAGGCGCAGTAATGAGAAGAAAGGAATGTAGGACACTCAGGCGAATGCATGGGAGAAGGTGTATTTATCCTAGAGACAGAAAAAGGTTACATCCAATTCTATAAATAAGGTGACTGGGAAGCAGCAATTTACTTGATGCACATGAAATACAGACCCTTCTCATCTTTATCTGTGTTTTTTTTTACTTAAAGGAGACATTTAGTATTCTGGATTATATACTGTATCGTTCCTTATTTAACGTGTCGGTTACATTTGAAAATAACACCTTTAGTATAACTCAATGTAGATCCCCTCTGGTCCCTGTCTGTGATACAAATAATGGGTGGGGATGTCCCAGTGGTTCTTCCAGTGGGGTAACTATAGAGGAACAGACCCTGCAGTCCGTCCCCCTGTTCCCTGAGCCCCCCTGCAACTGCAGGGTCTGCTTCCTCTATAGCAGGGATCCCCAAACTTTTCTACTCGTGAGACACATTTAAATGTAAAAGAGAGCAACACAAGCATGAAAAAGAGCATAGGGATGTCAAATAAGGGCAGGGCCGGATTTACATAGTGGGCGCCCCTAGGCCCACTGTCGTCCATCACCCCTGTCCCCTCCAGGGGGACTGGAGCAATGGGGATTGGGGCATGGAAATGTATTGTATCTCCAGCACCTCCCCAGTGTTTTTGAACCAATGTTGGTGTGGTTGGGCAGTAGGGATGTAGCGAACTGCCGTTTATGTGTTCGCGAACGCCGTTCGCGAACACCGGCAAAAATGCGAACAGTTCGCGAACACTTTGCGAACTTCGAACATCCGCAAAATCGTTCGATTCGAACGATCGAAGGATTTTAATCGTTCGATCGAAGGATTTTCGTTCGAATCGAACGATCGAAGCCATTCGATCGAATGATTTCATTCGATCGAATGGCTTCGATCGTTCGATTTGAACGAAAATCCTTCGATTTTAGCGGTCGAAGGAATCGAATGGTCGAATGGTCGAACGATTTTTGTTCGAATCGAACGCGAACTCGTATTGGCGAACGTCGCGCGACGTTCGCGAACATTTGGCGGACACGAACAGTCGAAGTTTGCGCGAACTAGTTCGCCGGCGAACAGTTCGCTACATCCCTATTGGGCAGCATGCCGCCCCCCTAAAATCCTGCCGCCCTAGGCCCGGGCCTAGGTGGCCTTTCCACAAATCCGGGCCTGAATAAGGGCTGTTACTGGCTGTTTGGTGGCCCCTATATAGACTGTCAGCCTACAGGAGACTGTTTGGCAGTACACATGGTTTGTATACAACCAAAAACTGGCCTCCTAGACTGGAATTCAAAAACCAGCACCTGCTTTGATGCCACTGGGAGCAACATCCAAGAGGTTGGTGAGGGATATGTTGCTCTCGAGATACTGGTTGGGGACCACTGCTCTATAGTTACTCCATTGGAAGAACCACCAGGACATCCCCACCCATTATTTGTATCATAGACAGGGAGCAGAGTCCAGGTCTGTTTCCTCTATCGCTAACAAGACTCCCCCAGCCGCTCTCTTACCTGCAACGGGGAAGGGGGGTGCAAGTCGGCACGGGGTGGGCAGTGGTGGGGTGGGAAGTGGGTGGGAGGATGAGGATCTGCGTGCTCTGGGCCCCTCTGAGGATTTTTTTGCAGGGAGCCCGGCACAATTTAGTTATGCAACTGGGTTCTTCCTAGCACCATAGAAAGTGGCTATCCAATTAAAGCTCTGTCTGCACACAACTAAAGATTTACTGCAGTCTCCTATCAGGTCTGTCTAGCTACGGATTTTTGGGAAACATCCCATGGGCTAGTTGGCCTTTATTCCTCTATGCCAGGGATTGTCTAAGAGTAGCCTGCAACACACCACCAATCTCAGAAGGATGCCTTTACCTTTCATTGTGTATTGGGACTGGACAAGCCACAGTGCTCCTGTGAGTCTAAGTTCTCTGTGCAACTTAGATAAGAAGACAAGAATATAGGTGCAGTGAAAGATACAAAGGAATCTATAATAGTGGAGACAGTTGGACAGTCTGTCAGGATGTAGAATGGACCAAAGTCAAGAAATATGGCACAAATATGAGACTGGGGGCATGTTGTGGGCAGCCCTGAAAAAAGAGGTATATGGGATATGGGTAAAGGCATCCATACAATACTGGTAAGTATTCCTCTGGTGTGACCATAATGACCCAGTCTGATACTATGAAATGGAATATAAAAGGGAATGGAAAATTAAAGTTGCACCAAAAGCTTAGGCAACGGCAAATACTTATTCTACACCTTTTTGTCCCCTTTAACAAATTCACTTATATCCTTTAAAGGGATATGGACACCAGAAGATAAATAAAGTAGAAAAAAACCCTAACATTTTATTAAGATTTATTAAACCCTGATGGTGTTAAAAGTCAGAATAAAAAAGTACTCTACTCAGACCTGCCAAGTTCATGTTGAAGTCAATGGCAGATTGACATTTTGAAGATATCCTGACGTGCGCTAGGTTTCGTTCAATAATCCGAAGAGTTTGTGGTTTCAGGCGTCAAATCCAAAAAGTCACAGTTTTCTGCGTCATAATGAAAAAAAATGTAGAATTCGGATTTTATCAAGTCTTTTCCTGCACAAGACATTTTTGTGTTGATAAATAGGGGAGAAAGTCCATGTGAATTTGGCCAGAGTGTTTTTCAGAAAATAGTGAGAGAATTTTGGATTTTGATAAATAACCTACCCAGCGCCGATTCTACTTACAGCGCCACCTGAGGCGGCTCCTTCAATGCCGCCCCTCCCTCGCCGGCAGGAACACTAATGTGAAGAGCGCAATTGCGCTCTCTCGCAATAGTAAAGCCGAATTTCCGCTTTAAAACCCGAAAATTCGGCCTTTTAAAGGTACCAGGAGCGGCTTTTTGCCGCCCCTGGAAACCTCTCCTGCTTTGCCGTCTGAGGCGAGTTTCTCAACTCGCCTCATTGGCGGCGCGCCCCTGAACCTACCTAATTTAGATTCATATTTTGAACTGTATTTTTTTTTTTTGTGTCAGTATCACTTTATGGCAAAATGTGGGTGGAGCCTGCAGTAAGTAGTTGATAAGGGTTTCATCTGATTTGATTTTCGCTGATTCCATTATGCCCTGTTTTCTATGCGGGTCTGTGGCACGGATCTTAAAGGGGACCCATCACCCAAAAAAAAAAAAAACATTCCAAATCCTATTTTATCACATTAGCCAAGCAAAATGAACTTTAATTACACTGTATAAATGATTTGAATCTTGTTTCCTTCAGTCTGGGAATTCATAATTATAACAAGCAGGAAGCAGCCATTTTGTGGACAGTTTTATTAAGGCAAGTCTTGCATCATCTCAGAATCTTGATTGTGCACCAGAATGTGGGACCTGATGTCCATTTCTTTGCCCTGGCTACACAATTAAACTGTAAAGAGAACGGGGGAATGTGGGGAGAGCAGTGACATGTAGGAAGTGCTGAATGGAAAGTGAAAGTAATTGTCTGCCCCGCCTCTATGCCACTGGCATAGAGGAGGGGCAGACAATATTTGATTGACAGCTGAGATTTTTAAATGAGTTTATAACAGCTATGAATGCTTTCATAAAAACTAGAAATTGTATTTCATGTTTAATTTGAAAAGGACTTTTATTATACAGATTTTTGTGTCTGGATGACAGGTCCACTTTAATACGTAGGGGTGTGTTGTGTTGCACATACTATAAGCAATTGACCAGAAACAAGGCAAAAATGGTTAACACATGCTATTCTGAGATTTAAACCCTTTTTTGTATTTTTTTCTTTTTTTTTTGGTCAGGTTGGTGTAGCAGCAGAATAATTTAGAGTAATTTGACAGTGTGATTAGAATTCCTTACATTGTGGCTTTTTCATAAAATGTTTATTTTTATTTATAACCAAGTGCCTTAGAATAATCATCACTGACCTTTGGCTTGTCTGCGTCCCCTCCAGGCTAGAAAACTCACAAATTAGAGATGCTACATTAGTTCTGTCAACCTGGGGGACAGATGGAACTGCTCTGTATCCCTAAATCTGTTCCTTCCCACGTACAGAAAAGGATATTTCCCTTCAGGGGTCGTGGGCCTGTGATTGCTGTTCATGTTCTTGGGACTGACAGGCTGAACATGTGAGGGGGTGCAGCCTTCATTCCTCTATGTGACATTGCCGAGAACTGGGACCTGGAACTGACTCTTCCTTTGGCCCGGAGAGATTCTGACGTGCATTGCCTATAAACACTTGGTGCATGATCAGCTTGTGACTAACGTACAACGTCTTTAGTCTTATAAGCCAAGAACGGTGAGAGTCTCAAATAAAAAGACCGTATTGTGCACAGTGTGCAGTTTATTATATAGTTGGGGGGTAACTATAAATCATATAAATCACTAGTGATGGGCGAATTTATTCGGCAGGGATGGATCAGTGGCAAATTTCTGGTTTTTACGATGGCGAACGCTTTTACGAAACTGCCACGTAATTCTTCGTGGAAAAATTTGCTGCAACATAAAAATTGACGCTCATCAAAATGGTCACACGCCAGAATTATTTGGACGCTAATTGACTATAATGCATTTGGATAAAAGAGTCACATATGTAAAAAATTTCGCACGCATAAAAAAAGTGTTGCGCATATAAAAATAAAAATAATTTCGACACCCATTGACTTCATAAATCAAATTTTTTCTCAGTTTCAGTAATTTTACGGTGAAGCAAAATGGGACAGATTCACCCATCACTATTCATCACTATTGCAATTCCTGCACACAAGGGCTCAGTTACTGTGATGGTGCGAGGAAAAATAGTGACAAGAAATAGCACAGAGAACCATGTTTTTGAATCGCAATGTAATGGTTTATTTTGCCTTCAGCAGAGGCGCAGTAGCCCCAGAGTTATGTCAATGGTGTAGACTTATACTGGCTTTGTTTTGGCCAAGGAACATAATCACACTGAGACAACCTCAGAGTGACAAACCACAATCCAGTAGGTTTGAGGGCAATGTCAACTCAAAGATGTTTTACAACCTCACAATTAGAAACTTCTGATAAATTGAAGGCTAAGAATCATCTGATAAAGGAATAGACACAGGTTGTTCAACCCTTGATCAATGAGTGGGCAAGTACTCAACACCCCAAGGCAGAAAAGTCTGCACTGACCAGGCAAACTCTGGTTGAAGAGTTTTGGTAGGACTCTCGGGACACAAGAAGGACCCATTCATTAAGACTATGAAGAAATGGAGCATGTAGAACCAATGAAATGGCCAAAACTGGGTCTTAAAAAAATCAGATATGACTTGGAGGACCAATATTAATCAAGGGCAAGGCAGAAAGGGAACTTGGTTTCTAATCTGTACATACAGTATATCCTATAAAAGTGTTCCCCACAGCTTGCAGGTAACATGTTGCTCACCAACCCCTTGGATGTTGCTCCCAGTGGCCTCAAAGCAGGTGCTTATTTTTGAATTCCTGGCAGGACTAGATTTGGTTGCATAAAAATCAGGTGTACTGCCAAACAGAGCCTACTATAGGCTACCAGTCCATATAGAGGCTACCAAATAGCCAACCACAACCCTTTTCTGGCACCCACATGGACGTTTTTATGCTTGTGTTGCTCTCTAAGTCTTTTTACATTTAAATGTGGCTCATGATTTAAAAAGGTTGGGGACCCCTGCTATAAAATCTACATTTTATGACATTTCAAGACTACTGAGGTCTTACATGGGACATATAGGCAACTTGCAAAAGTCTGAATTAGCCCTATGGGCACTTCTAGTGCTCTGTTTTTAGAGTTGTCACCAGGCTTAATTACTTATAGTTGCAAATGGTTTTTATTTTTATTATTTGTGTTTTTTGAGTTATTGAGTTTTTTATTCAGCAGCTCTCCAGTTTGCAGATTCAGCTATCTGGTTACTAGGGTCCAAATTGCCCTAGCAACCATACATTGATTTGAATAAGAGACTGGAGTGTAAATAGGAGAGGCCTGAATAGAAAGATGAGTAATAAAAACTAGCAGTAACGATACATTTATAGCTTTATAGAGCGTTTGTTTTTTGATGGGGTCAGTGACCCCTGTTTTAAAGATGGAAAGGATCAAAAGAAGAATCCAAACAATTTAAAAACAACAAAAAAGAAAAAACGAAGACCAATAGAAAAGTTGCTTAGAATTGAACCTCCTATTTAAGGTAAAGTACTGCATATCAAAACATATTTAAAGTCATTACGAATATTTTACACCTTATAAAGAGGCCCCTAAATGTTAATTCTCAGATGACTGCAAAATATACTTTAATATCACTTATAGCCAGAAGATGGCGCTGTATGTTGCCCCCCCCCCCAATAAATAAGGTGTATTTTGTGTTTTTGTATGTTTTGAGCATTTCGTGGGAATTAAAAAAAGAGAAAGAAATATAAAATGCTAAATGTGCCGACAGATTCCAACAGTCAGCCTTATCCTAAAAGTAGTTATATAAATCATTTTGATGCATTATGTTACCATGGGAACGCACACAGAGATTAAACCAACTATTTTTAACGAAAGTAGGTGCTATTTATTTAAAGGCATCGCTGACCAGGATTTGACCTACAGTTTTAAACCCTCTTATTCCATTATTCCCCTATAAGGGGCAGCGGCTATAAACTACACTCACTTATAATGGAGCTTACCATGCAGAGAGAGCAAGGCTGGCAGGGAATTAAATAAACTCCTGGTGTGGGGGATTTGAATAAGAGACTGGAATATGAATAGGAGAGGCCTGAATAGAAAGAAGAGTAACGAAGAGTAGCAATAACAATACATTTGTAGCCTTACAGAGCATTTGTTTTTTTTAGGTGGGGTCAGTGACCCCCCATTTGAAAGCTGGAAAAAGTCAGAAGAAATTGAGAAACTATAAAAGAAATAATGAAGACCAATTGAAAAGTTGCTTAGCATTAGCCGTTCCAAAACATACTGAAAGTTAACGTAAGGGTGAAGCACCCCTTTAAATCAGCACAACACGCCTCACATAGGCAAATGTATGTTCCACTGTGGCCACCATCCAAGGAACATACGTAATATTGTAAAGAACAGAACCTTGTAATGAATTAAAAAGGCTTTTTGATTCATTTCAAGGTGCTGTTCTTTACAATATTATATGTGCTGTAATATTATATAAGCATATTATTGGCTGTGGAAAGCTAGGCATCAGCCCTCTGCCATTATACTGGAGCGTTACTTGCCCTTTAAAATGTTGTTTTATTGTGAATTGTACTTGAAGGAGCAACAAACAGCACTTCAGCCCAGCTGAGACTCTGTACAGTAAATCAGAGGCTATTGTTCAGCTCCACATAAAGGAAACTTGGCTGAGAGCCCTGCTCAGTGTAATTGTGCCTGGGAAATGGCTAGAGACAGAACAAATAGACATTGGGTTGTTGTAGTTCTTTTGCAGTATTATTATTGTACTCTATTTCAGCAGCCTTATTATATAAGCCTACTGTATGTTATTGTCTGGCCACTCATGCATCCCAATATTCTTACGTTCAATTAAGTATGCAGGAAGCCGGGTAATACTTACATCCGTGTTGGTGTCATAAAAGAAGGGGATCTGTGCAAGGACGGAGCCCCAACATCAACAATATTCAGCTTGTGACCTTTTGTTAAATTGCATTTTACTACAGCAGACTTCATGTGCCAGTCAATGAGGTGTTGGGAGTTGTAGTTCAGTAACATGGATCAGGCTGTGCCAGTGTGTCACAGCATATGTGTGTGTTTGTGTGTGTCTAAAATTATATAGCGGGTATGTGAGATTATATAGGGGTGTGAATGTGAGATTATATAGGGTATATGAGATTATATAGGGGTGTCTGAGATAATATAGAGGGGTGTATGGGATTATATGGGGGTGTATTGAGATTATATAGAGGGGTGTGTTATATTATATAGGGGTGTGTTAGATTACATAGGGGTTTGTGAGATTATATAGGGTATATGAGATTATATAGGGGTGTATGAGATAATATAGAGGGGTGTATGGGAATATATAGGGTTGTGTGAGATTATATGGGGTGTATGGGATTACATATGGGTATGTGAGATAATATAGAGGGGTGTATGGGATTATATAGAGTTGTGTGAGATTATATGGGGTGTATGGGATTATATATGGGTATGTGAGATAATATAGAGGGGCGTATGGGATTATATAGGGCTGTGTGCGATTATATGAGGTGTATGGGATTATATAGTTGTGTCTGAGATAATATAGAGGGGTGTATGGGATTATATAGGGGTGTGTGAGATTATAAGGGGTGTATGGGATTATATAGGGGTGTGTGAGATAATATAAAGGGGCGTATGGGATTATATGGGGGGTGTGAGATTATAAAGGGTGTATGGGATTATATATGGATGTGTGAGATAATATAGAGGGGTGTATGGGATTATATAGGGCTGTGCAAGATTATATGGGGTGTATGGGAGTATATAGGGGTGTGTGAGATAATATAGAGGGGTGTATGGGATTTATACAGGGGTGTGTGAGATTATATAGAGGGTGTATGGGATTATATAGGGGTGTGTGAGATTATATGGGGTGTATGGGAGTATATAGGGGTTTGTGAGATTATATAGAGGGTGTATGGGATTATAAAGGGGTGTGTGAGATTATATGGGGTGTATGGGAGTATATAGGGGTTTGTGAGATTATATAGAGGGTGTATGGGATTATATATGGGTGTGTGAGATAATATAGAGGGGTGTATGGGATTATATAGGGCTGTGTAAGATTATATGGGGTGTATGGGAGTATATAGGGGTGTGTGAGATAATATAGAGGGGTGTATGGGATTTATACAGGGGTGTGTGAGATTATATAGAGGGTGTATGGGATTATATAGGGGTATGTGAGATTATATGGGGTGTATGGGAGTATATAGGGGTTTGTGAGATTATATAGAGGGTGTATGGGATTATATAGGGGTGTGTGAGATTATATGGGGTGTATAGGAGTATATATGGGTTTGTGAGATTATATAGAGGGTGTATGGGATTATATAGGGGTGTGTGAGATTAAATGGGGTGTATGTGAGTGTGGCAGGAGGAGGTGTCGGTGTTGGTGCAGGAGACAAGGACAGACAGACGTATCTGAGTGGAGGAGTCGGGAGCTCAGATGCTGAATAGGGAGGTCAATAACAGGAATTATTTGCAGCAAGTGCCAGGGCCGTCCCTGCTTCATTGTTCTGGTCTTTAATCTGAGGGATCCAGCTGGTACAGCATCTGGTACAGGGAACAGAGACGGGGTGAGGAGGATGAGCAAATCAGTTCCTCTTCATGTAAATGTCTGGTTATACTGATCAATGGCTCCCCCCTCTCTGTATGATCCCCTGTCCGTGATGCTACTGTAGGGACACCCAGTACATTATACAGCCTCATATATCTCTGTACATGGGCCTGTCTGGTTACTGTACTGTATATAAGCATCATATATCTCTCTATCTCTTTATTACCCTGTCTGCTATATGTCTATCTATATTACAGCTCTGGCTAACCCTGTATCTATATGTGCACCTACCTATCTATCTATCTATCTATCTATCTATCTATCTATCTATCTATCTATCTATTATCTATCTATCATCTATCTATCTATCATCTATCTATCTATCTATCTATCATCTATCTATCTATCTTTCTATCTATCTATCTATCTATCTATCTATCTATCTATCTATCTATCATCGATCTCTATCTATCTATCTATCTATCTATTATCTATCTATCATCTATCTATCATCTATCTATCTATCATCTATCTATCTATCTATCTATCTATCTATCTATCTATCTATCTATCTATCTATCTATCATCTATCTATCTATCTATCATCTATCTATCTATCTATCTATTATCTATCTATCTATCTATCTATCTATCTATCTATCTATCTATCTATCATCATCTATCTCTATCTATCTATCTATCTATCTATCTATCTATCTATCTATCTATCTATCTATCTATCATCTATCTATCTATCATCTATCTATCTATCTATCTATCTATCTATCTATCTATCTATCATCTATCTATCTATCATCTATCTATCTATCTATCTATCTATCTATCTATCTATCTATCTATCTATCTATCATCTATCTATCTATCTATCTATCTATCTATCTATCTATCTATCTCTCTCTCTCTCTCTCTCTCTCTCTCTCTCTCTCATCTATCTACTATCTATCTATCTATCTATCTATCTATCTATCTATCTATCTATCTCTCTCTCTCTCTCTCTCTCTCTCTCTCTCTCTCTCTCTCTCTCTCTCTCTCTCTCTCTATCTCTCTATCCTCTCCCTCTATATCCTATGTATCTTTCTATTACACACAATTGAGAATCTCCAGTACAAGGTGCATGAAACCCTCTCCGTTGCAGTGCAAGATTCAATTTGGCTGTGTGCGTGTGATCCCCCCATTAGCACTGGCTTGTGAGACCTAAAGAGAGATTTGATGAAGAATTACAATTGATTTGCTTTATTCCTGCCAGTCCTGGGAATATTGTACCCCTTCCCCCTCACCCTCATCACATACACACTCTTCCTCGCCTTCTCCTCCACGCGGCATTCATCTGCAGCCCTGCACACTCACACCTCCTGCTGCTGCTGCTACTGCTGAAAGCTGAATGTTCCAGGCTCAGTCGGACCCTCTCAGCCCTCATTGCTGCTGCTGCTCCTCTTGCTCAAATGATGGATCTGCTGTTGGTCTCTGAGGACTGTTTGTTGTTCTTCCCCTGAGGGCTGGAGCTGACCCTGGGGCAGGTTCATGTCATACTCCCAGACAGGTACTGTACTTGCATGTTCTGATCCCTCTCCTGACTGCAGCTCATCACTTGCCTGGTGCTTAACTGCATTTCCAAGTTTTGGCCATTTGATGGGAAAGAGATGAAAAAAGTCATCTGCCCCTTCACTTGCTTGTGACCTTGCAGAGAGTGTTGCTCTAGGTTGTTCAGTGGTGCCCTCTAGAGAACACTGGTGTGCCTACATTCATCTTGTTACCCAGGTACTGCTCTTATACATAGTAGGGAGACAATATCCCTCAATACATGACCATGACCTTAAATGTCAGCTGGATGATGGCTGGAAGGATTTGTTTATTGTTAACTTTCCCATAGACTCATCAAGGAACCACCACCCAAATCATCAGGGATATGTTGGTCCCTGGTTGAATTTGCTTATACCCCATATCTGTTAGAGTATGTGTAGAAGCAAGGGGCTAGTAAAGTGGCCGACAAATAAAATGAGCAACCTTGAGCCCAGCAAATCTGCCAGCCATATGATTTTTCCTGGCGCTAATCCATCCACCGACGTAGTGTAAAGCCCTTAGAGGCACAGCTATTAGGATATATAGTATTCTCTTTGTGTTTGTGCTGCTTTCCTTGGCTATAAATTTGATTTCAAATTGATTTCCACGTGGGGGAATATTTAGACGTCAGTCCATATATTAGTGGTCCTCATGCCTCTAATGAGTCAGTGACATCTCATTCTGTATGGGAGCTAGGGGACTATTTCTGGATTCTTTGCACACTCTTGACTGAAGGACTGGGTCAAGGGGATTTAAAGGGAAACCTATGCTTTACATGTTGGGGTAGAATGGGAGTTATAGCATAGCAACAGTTGCAAGGAAGCAAGAGCTACCACTGAAAGCAGCCTTGGCAGCTGGATATACCCAAACTTCTCTCTATGTGAAGGGGTTCTGCCCTATTTCTGTATGTAGCCTGTTGTTTAAATTAAATGCATTAGTGAAGCTGTGAAGGAACTGCATTTCCCACTGTCCTCCTTGAGTTGTTAAGAGCTGGCGTTCAACAAGAGACGAAATCCATTCATTTTAAAGGGGTAGTTCCCCTTCAAGTTAACTTGCAGTATGTTCTAGAACAAGCAATTATAACCAATTGGTCTTCATTATTTATTTATTTTTAATTATTTGCCTTCTTCTTCCGACTCCGCTTTCAAATGGTGGGTCACTGACTCCCTGTAAAAAACAAATGCTCTGTATGGCTACAAATGTCTTGTTATTGCTACTTTTTATTACTCCTCATTTTATTTAGACCCTCTCCTATTCATATTCCAGTCTCTTATTCAAAGCAGTGCTTGGTTGCTAGGGCATTTGGGCCCTAGCAACCAGGCTGCTGAAGTTGCAAACTGGAGTTCTGCTGAATAAAAAGCAAAAATCGCTGCTAAAGTAGCTTTAAAGGAACAGCAACACCAAAAAATGAAAGTGTTTTAAAGTAATGAAAATAGCATGTACTGTAGCACTACACTGGTCAGACTGGTGTGTTTGCTTCAGAAACTCTACTATAGTTTATATAAACTAGCTGCTGTGTAGCCATGGGGGCAGCCATTCAAGCACAGGATACACAGTAGATAACAGATAAGTACTACTATAGTTTATATAAACAAGCTGCTGTGTAGCCATGGGGGCAGCCATTCAAGCACAGGATACACATTAGATAACAGATAAGTACTACTATAGTTTATATAAACAAGCTGCTGTGTAGCCATGGGGGCAGCCATTCAAGCACAGGATACACAGTAGATAACAGATAAGTACTACTATAGTTTATATAAACAAGCTGCTGTGTAGCCATGGGGGCAGCCATTCAAGCACAGGGTACACAGTAGATAACAGATAAGTACTACTATAGTTTGTATAAACAAGCTGCTGTGTAGCCATGGGGGCAGCCATTCAAGCACAGGATACACAGTAGATAACAGATAAGTACTACTATAGTTCATATAAACAAGCTGCTGTGTAGCAATAGCAGAAATTGAAAAAAGTCTATATGGCACAGGTTAAATAGTTGATAATAGATAACACCATTATGTTCTACAGAGCTTATCTGCTGTGTAACTTGAGCCTTTTCTCCTTTGAATGGCTGCCCCCATTGCTACACAGCAGCTTATTTATATAAACAAAAGTAGTGTTTCTGAAGCGAACATTTTACCAGTGCAGGGCAACACTACATTATATTTACTTACACTTTCAATTTTTGATGTTACTGTTCCTTTAAAGAGTATATTGGCTAATGATGCACCAGCTTCTCTGGGATCCTGCCTAGGAAGTGGAACACATCAGTTCTAGGGGACCCATTAGGTCTAGGACACCCCATCAGGGCAGCATAGGAATGTCTTTATTGATGAGGGACATAGATTCTAACTAGTGATGGGCGAATAAATTTGGCAGGTGCAAATTTTGAGGTAAATTTCTACGTTTCACATTTGAAAAACAGGCGTGAAAATTTGCAGGTAAAATCAACCGCATGGAAAAAATTTGGGTGCACATCAGAATAGTCGCGCGCATAAATTATTCGGACACCCATAGACTTTAATGCATTTGGCCAAAATAGGCACGTGTATAATTGTCACAGGTGTCGAAATTGACGCGCATCAAAATAATTTTGATGCCCAATAGCTTCAATGTGTTTCGCAAAATTTTTGCCGTTTTGAGAATTACGCAGGAAATTCTAATCGAGATAGGACAAATTCGCCCATCACTAATTCTAACCCATGTACCACTGGTGCCCTTCACCCTTGGGGGGTTGAGTCCCACTGTCCTAACTGTATTCACCCTTTATTGTGCAGCCTATTTTGGTTTCTATTTGCCCATTGCTGGTGCAGCCGTGGGATTAGGCTGAAAGGGAGAGCTGCACGTGTAGGCGCTATGCAAATATAGGATAATAATAATTTGTTTTTATTTTGGTATTTGAGAGTGTAACCCTTAAGCTGCCAGCCAGAGAGCAAAAACACTGTAAGAAAGGCAGCTTCTCCCACTCTTGCATGGCAGGGAAAGGGTTAAGAGACTGAGGGCTGTGGAGCAGTGCAGTGTAGGAGTGTATTAACCAGTAGCTGGAGGGAAGGGACCTGGAAGAGTTGGGATTTTCACCAGAGAACTCTTCTCTCCAATAGACACAGGAGGAGCACAATCCCTCTCAATCTCTCTGTGGGGGAGGAAGGGAAAGATGGAGGGGTCCTTGGGTGCTGCACTGAGGGAGCAATTGGATTTGCTCTAGAGAAGCTCGTTCTCTCTCTCTCTCACCTTCTCCCCCTCCTATTAATCCAACCTGAGACATTTGTAGGGGAGCTACTGTCAGATCAAGGGGTCCCCAGGAGGGGCTGTGGCGGTTTCCCTTGAATGTAAATGGTGGATTTGCCTTCACTGGAGTCCCATGCTTGCAGAAGAGCTTGCAATCGCTGACAGGTACTGTATGCACGCTTGTTCGCCCGGTTATTGTCATGCATGCATTGTGTAGGGATGTATTGGCTTTCAGTATGTATATGTCATGCTTGCAGGAACAGCTCTGCCCTGGGCAAGCTCGATACATTCTCCTGACAGCCGCCTTATTTAGCGTCAACTAATCTACACCCCCAACATGGTTAAAGCTGCATCCGACAATCTGATCTCCATGTTCATCTGTGCCTTATGATTGGTCACCTATTGACCCAAATAATCAGCTCTCAGAGTTGTGTTAACCCACAGTTAGGGCATTTATTAGGGCATTTATTAGCGTTAATAAGGCTGCTGGATATTCAGCACCAAGGGCAGCTCCGTCGAGCAAGTTAAAATCGCTGCCGACTTCAAATCTCTTTGTCACAGACAGTCCTGCGCTGAGTGTGAAGCTCGTTACACGTCTCATTGCAGCAATTAATACAGATGCCAGTCTTTACTGCCCCCCAATTAAATAAATACATACTGAATAACCGAGATAGATCCAGAGATATTCATGTATCTTTGTATAACATTGATAATTCCCATCTCTACCTCCGCTGCTCAGTAATAGCCACACAACCAGCCTCCCATGTCACTGCCTGTGCTGAATACAAATCTTTAGTAGTGCAGAGAAGGGAGATCTTTTTTTTGAAGATTAATTCCTATACCTTGGCAAGTCTAAGTGCTGCATGGGATCATTTCTAATTGAGCTCCAAATAACTCCCATGGATTTCAAGGTCACTTGTGTGAGGCACTTTTCTGGGAATAAATACCCCCTTTCTCCCATTTTTGTCTCTAAAATTCTAATGAGGAATCCACATTAACTATGTAAGTGGTTGCATTGGCTGCTCTATCAAAGCCTTTTTGGGTTATTTGGAAGGATAAGGCAAAGGGGGCATTTGTTGCTGTAGGACATTGAGACGCTGAGAGCATTTCGCATTAGGTGCAAAATAGATGTGAAATTCTTGGCATTTGATTTGAGGTTTAAGATGTAGGAAGAATATGTAAGTGTGACGAGTCCGTAGCCTGGAAGGTCATTGCAGTGTAATTATAGAATAGTGACAGCAGAGCTCTATTGGGAGGGGGTATAATCAAGATTGTGCTACCGCAGCGTTTAAAATGTTTGTGGCCCTCCAGAGCACTGGGGGGGGGGGGGAAGTAAATGCACCTCATAGATTTACCTGCTGTAGGGCAAAGACACACTCAGAGATTCAGGGAGATTTAGTCGCCCGGCAACAAATCGCCTCTTCTTCGGGCGACTACTCTCCCCGAACTGTCTTCTCACCAGCTAGAATCTACATCCGACGGGATGGCACTCTGAATTGCCTCACGATGAAACGCGAACGCCTCCGAGTGCCATCCCGCTGGCGATTTAGAGTCTAGCAGGCGGAAAGGCAGTTTGGGGAGAAAAGGCGATTTGTCGCCGGGTAACTAATCTCCCTGAATTTCCACGGGTGTCTCTGCCCTTGGTGTAGTAAGATAACAGTAAGATAACAGTGACAGGGCAAGGGGTTGTAACTATGGAGTACTATGTATTGCAAGGCAAGGCAATGCAAGGAATTTGACAACAGGCAGGCACCACTCCAGAAAACAAGAGGTGAAAATAGTAGAATCCAAGAGCCAAAGTTTAAGTATAAAAATAAAACATTTCTTTATTTTACATTATTTACTATGATTAAGTGTCCCTGGATGACGCCAAACGCGTAAGGCTTTATCTTTTAGACATAATGTAAAATAAAGAAATGCTTTATTTTAATACTTAAACTTTGGCTCTTGGATTCCACTATTTTCACGATGGGTGTTCCGGAGTGGTGCCTGCCTGTTGTCGAATTCCTGTGAATTACTCCCCTGTGCTGAAGGTCTGGGGGCATGAGCACCCGGACCCACCTTGGAAAGCGGTGAGCTTATCCTGATGACCTTATCGATTCATGATTTTTCATTTATATGTATAAGGTAATGCCTGGAGTCAAATAGCATGCGTTCTAATTGGTATCAGGAGAGATGCAACTGTATGATTCAGTGTAAAGGTGCTGCAGCTGTGGGATAGTGTACAGTATATAGTAAGCCAAGATGGTGTCAGTAGAAAGGGCTACAGCTGTAATACAGATATAGTTAAAATGCGGTATTAGAGCTGCTCCATGTGAGATACTGAGGCGCAAATTCACTAAGTGCCAAAGCGCCGAACGCTAGCGTTAATTCGCTAGTGTTTGGCATTTTTCGTTACTGCGCAAATTCACTAACGAATGCTGGCGTAGTTTCGCTAGTGTTACTTCACACCCTTACGCGAGGCGAATTTTCGCTAGCGATGTAACTACGCAAATTCACTAACTTGCGCAGTGTACTGAACGCTACCTTTTACGCTAGACTTCCTTCGCCACCTCTGACCTGGCGAAGCGCAATAGAGTAGATTGTTTCAAAAAAAGTCAAAATTTTTTCTAAGTCCCAAAAAACGCTGGCGTGTTTTCTACATGATGGGTGATAGGCTGAAAAAGATCGAAAATATTTTTGGGGCTCCCCTCCTTCCCCCCTACATTTCCTGACTCATGGCAACTTACCTAGACAGTGGGCACATGTGTAGGGCAAAATAACATTTATATTTGCTGATTTGAAGGTTTTCTAGGCATTTGTAGTGCTGATACGTGTTCCTCCATTGAAATTTGAATTTCGCGCCGTATGCAAATTAGCCTTCGCTAGCGTAGCTTCGCTTTACATAGCGAATCAACGCTAGCGCAACTTCGCAACCTTACGCTACCCCTGTGCGCAACTTCGGATTTTAGTGAATTTGCGGAGCGCTGGCGAAACTACACCTGGCGAAGTGCGGCGAAGTGAATTTGCCCCTGGGAGTTGTAGTTCAGCAACAGATAGAGGCTGCAGCCTGGACAGCTGTTATTAGATTATAAATAATGGAGGTCCCACCCTCAATATTTTGCCTACAGGGCTGCCATCAGGGGTTGGGGGAGCTAGGACTGCTTTAGAGGGTGAGTGTTAGCAACTCAGATATATAGACAATCCTCCTGCTCTTGGTCAGACAAGGTAATACCTGGGTCCATGTGGCTCTTATAAAGGACCAGCTGTAATGGTCACCTGGGGGCCCCAATATTCAGTTATGGGTGCCCACGATTGCAGGTGGTGGTGACCCTATTGTAACTGCAGAAACCCAGAATAATATGTTATCATATCATCCTGATTTTTTTTTTTTTTTTGTGGAGAAATCCATAAATATTGCTAACAGCTGATGTGTGTGGGCTCTGCCTGTTATAATCGCCTGGCAATGTTCATTTCCCCCAGCGCAGCATAATGTGGTTTAACCTGTTGCCTGTCAGTAACATACACGATTCCTGGCAAATGTATGAGTCCATATCACATCTGCTCTATAACCCGAAGAACAGAAATACACTGAATTAAACATGACATCAATATCTGTTCCACCACCGTCTTATCTAAGCCTGAATATCATGGGAAAGAACCTCGCGGATCTATTGAAGTCAATCTTGCTAAAGATATTTCATGTTTCGGAGAGGGATATTGAAGCTGCCATACTGCCAAAGCATTCTGTGCTTATCTTCTTGCTGTCGACATTAATTACCTGGGCTTCAGGGTGGGGTTGGAACCTTGAACAAAAGCATACCTCCCAACATTTTGGAAGTAAAAAGAGGGACAAAAAAAATGTTTCCGCACGTAGCGCAGCAATTTTTTTGACCACACCCCTTTCTGTTGCCACACCCCCTAATTACCATGTTGGTTTTACAAAATTTGGCAGGTTAGGAAAGTTTGAAAATATTTCTCCTTATCTAAACTGTGTTTTTGTTTTTCAAAATTGTTACAAAGTATCTTATTTGCACCTGTTAGCTGTTCTGGGCTCTCTGCTAAAAGCCAATTAAGTGAGAAACTTTTTGTTTTTTTTTCTGGCTGTTCAGTGCAGAGAAAAGAGGGACTTTCCAGTACAAATGAGGGACTGCGGGTTGAGCTGTCAAAAGAGGGACTGTCCCTCCGAAAAAGGGACAGTTGGGAGGTATGCAAAAGGTAAAAACACATAGTATACTGGACCTGATCCAGTTATCAGATTTATATATTTAATAGCAGATTCTTCCATTGAAACCCTGTGCATGCATTGAACATACAGATTAAATACCAACAATAACCGATACAGTAGGTAAAGATCGTCCTGATCTAAAGAGCTTACAATCTAAATAATGATGTCCAACCTGTAACCCCTAAGCTGCCATTGAGCTGCAGTTCCCAGCACATCACCAAGGGTCTTGTTATAAACCATGTTGCCATGCACTAGAGATGCCAGCTGATAAAGTAGATCCTTTAGACGGCATCAGAATGTAGGACATTTCTCAATACACTTCAAAGCCAGAGAAAACGTACACATGCATTTGACTTTTCTTTTCCTGGAAAAGCCCCTGCGAGTCACTGAGATATTTGGAAAGGGAGGAGAAGGCAGAGATGTGAGTAAATGATTTCATAATAATGATAAGAACATATTGGATATAGTGATGAGCGAACCTGTCCCGTTTCACGAAACGCATTGAAGTCAATGCGTGTCACAATAATTTTGACGCAAGCGACAATTTTTTAATATGCATGAAATTTTGTCTAAATGCATTAAAGTCAATGGGCGTCCGAATCATTTTAACGTGCGACAATTTTGACGGCCGAACCTGCCGCGGGTTTCGGGGGGCAGCCTGCACATCGCTAGCATGCAATGTTCTTATTCTTATAAATTGGGATAATCTTCGACAAATGATAAAGATCTTTATTTAGACATTATTTACCTGAGTGCTCAGATCATATCTTTTCTGCATATTTAGATTTATCATAATTCAGTGCCTTGCCTTGGCCAACATCAGAATCCGTGGTCTAGCAGATATACTGGATAACAAGCAAGCAATGCCAGGCAGCAGTAGGAAGGGCCAGCAAGGTATTATAATGCAAGGGCCTATCTAGAAAATAATATGCCATGCAGTCTTGGGCGCAAATTCACTAAGCGCCGAAGTGCCGAACGCTAGCGTTAATTCGCTAGCGTTTGGCATTTTTCGTTACTGTGCAAATTCACTAACGAACGCTGGCGTAGTTTCGCTAGTGTTACTTCGCACCCTTACGCCAGGCGAATTTTCGCTAGCAACGTAACTACGCAAATTCACTAACTTGCGCAGTGTACTGAACGCTACCTTTTACGCTAGACTTCCTTCGCCACCTCAGACCTGGCGAAGCGCAATAGAGTAGATAGGGATTGTTTCAAAAAAAGTCAAGTTTTTTTCTAAGTCCCAAAAAACGCTGGCGTGTTTTCTACATGATGGGTGATAGGCTGAAAAAGATCGAAAATATTTTTGGGGCTCCCCTCCTTCCCCCCTACATTTCCTGACTCATGGCAACTTACCTAGACAGTGGGCACATGTGTAGGGCAAAATAAAACTTATATTTGCAGATTTGAAGGTTTTCTAGGCATTTGTAGTGCTAATACGTGTTCCTCCATTGATATTTGAATTTCACGCCGTATGCAAATTAGCCTTCGTTAGCGTAACTTCGCTTTACATAGCGAATCAACGCTAGCGCAACTTCGCAACCTTACGCTACCCCTGTGCGCAACTTCGGATTTTAGTGAATTTGCGGAGTGCTGGCGAAACTATGCCTGGCGAAGTGCGGCGAAGTTGCGCCTGGCGAAACTTCGCATCTTAGTGAATTTGCCCCTTGGTCTCCAGTGTTCAAACGGGAAGGCCAACTAAAAGAATGGCAAATCTCAGTTATGATGAAAGACTGGCCAAGTTGGGGTTGTTGGGGTTGGGGTAGCTCCTGAGGAAGAGGCGTGAAGCTACGAAACGCGTTGAGCGCATGGCCCCTATGGTATTTTGGGCACGCTGTACTTAGATTTTAACATGCTAAATGCACTTCAATTGTTTTAACAATTCTATCTTAAAAAATGGTTGTTACAGTGAGAGTTGTGAAGTTGTGAGATTCTCTCCCCAAAGTGGTGATACTGGTACACACAGTAGATAGATTCAAAGGGGTTTGAAGCCTCTTCAACAAGAAGAAAATATATGGTTACAGATAATAACTTTGATCCAGGGACTGGTTTATTGCCTTGCCTTTGGGGTTTTTTTCATCTTCCTCTGGATCAGTTACTGAGCAGAGAGATACCAGTTGATGAATGTATAGTATATCCCAGTTAAATCATTCAATTACTTCCCTATTTCCGTTTCTAAAGTAGCAGGTTTTTTTGTGTTTTTCTTGTCTTTTCCAATCCATTGTAATTCAAGACAATCGAAATTGGTGAAGCTCATTAAGGTCAACGTATTTATAGTCTACAGATACAATAAATACTGCAGGTCTAATCAGTAATCATCTCCAACAATGTACAGGAATGCTGAGAAGTCTCTTATAACGCCCTTTTTCTTTAATACTTTAGGGAATGAGCCCTTGGATGATCTGGAAAGAGTTTCACCAATGGTCTCTGGCACATAGCGGGGATTGGATCAACCGTCGGGAGCTGTTCATGGGTGGACAATGTCTTCCGCTTTGGAATAAAAGAAGATTTTAATTCAATATTTTACCTGCATTATGTTATTTTTACCAGCTTAACTGATTTCTTACAATGGTCCTCCACTTTATCCTCTTACTTCTGCTGCTAAAGGATGACGGCAATGGGAATGTTTGGTTTCTGGTGTCGGCACAGACTAATGAAAGGAGGGTGGTGTCATACATGGCCGGTGACATAATTATTGGTGCGTTGTTTTCGGTACATCACCAACCCACTGTTGACAAGGTTCATGAAAGGAAATGTGGAGAAATAAGAGAACAGTATGGCATACAAAGAGTGGAAGCCATGTTACATGCACTTGATAGAATCAACGCTGATCCAGCACTGTTGCCAAACATATCTCTCGGGTGTGAAATAAGAGACTCCTGTTGGCATTCTGCGGTGGCTCTGGAGCAAAGTATTGAGTTTATCAGAGACTCCTTGGTTTCTTCTGAAGAAGAAGAAGGCTTGGTTCGTTGTGTTGATGGATCTTCTACACCATCCCGGGCAAAAAAGCCTATTGTTGGGGTTATTGGTCCTGGGTCCAGCTCCGTCGCTATCCAAGTCCAGAATTTATTGCAGCTTTTTAATATACCTCAGATTGCCTATTCGGCCACAAGCATGGACTTAAGTGACAAAACCCTGTATCAGTATTTCATGAGGGTCGTACCCTCGGATGCTCAGCAAGCCAGGGCTATGGTGGACATTGTGAAAAGGTATAACTGGACGTATGTTTCAGCAGTTCATACAGAAGGTAAGGAATACATCAGATCAACTTAAAATAGGAATTGAATGCAATAATTGTGAATGTTTGTTCTTCGAATGTAATAGATGGTCAATAATAGTGAAGTGTGAGGTCACAATTTTATCTATCTATCATCTATCTATCTATCTATTTATCTATTTATCTATCTATTTATCTATCTATCATCATCCATCCATCCATCCACATCCATCATCTCTCTCTCTCTCTCTCTCTCTCTCTCTCTCTCTCTCTCTCTCTCTCTCTCTCTCTCTCTCCAGTATCTATCATCCATCCAACCATCCATCTATCTATCATCTATCGCTCTATCTATCTATCTATCTATCTATCTATCTATCTATCTATCTATCTATCTATCTATCTATCATATATCCATCCATCAATCATCTATCATCTATCTATCTATCTATCTTATATCTATATATCTATCCATCTATCTATCCATCATCATCATCATCTCTCTCTATCTCTCTCTCGCTCTCTCTCTCTCTCTCTCTCTCTTTCTTCTATCTATCTATCTATCTATCTATCTATCTATCTATCTATCTATCTATCTATCTATCTATCTATCTATCTATCTATCCATCTCTTTGTATGAGCGTCCAGTCTCTGGGGCTTCTCCTCAAGGGGTTTCAATGAAGAGCATAGGTGAAAAATAGGTTGACAGTTCTTTGGACCTGGATACCTGGTAATATAGATGATGGTCATAGGCACTTGGTAAAGGGGATCAATTGGAGAGGGGCTGAGCAGACATGAGCAGGGAAAACCAATAGGCATGTCCAAGTCATTGCAAGAAAGATAAATATAAGTAGACATTTATTTTAGGTGAGATTAAGACTATTTGGGATATGGAAGTTTAGATTTTTCCTAACATCCATACTCAAAAGATATTGATAATAAGAAGCACCATAAATGGTCAGTTTGTCCCGAAGTTGAAAATCTTTAGTGTGGGAAAGGTTAAATCATAAAGCAAACTCAGATGCAATATCACCATGGGAAAGAGTATTTTTCTTGTTAAATAACATTCAAGGCCATTGCTGCTAAAGTCAGTTTGTCTCGGCTCACAAAAGAAAACACTTCACCGGTAATGGAACAGAAAATAAATGTGTTAGAGAAATAATCAAAGAAGTATGAAAAAGCTTATATTGAGGTTTTATCATAACGTATTGAATCGTTCCCAAGGACAATGATGAGGTCTTCACTGCAGAGATTTCTAAAGTCCGATTCATATAAAGTTCTATGTTGTGAATTACTGTAGCTCTACTGTACAATAAATCCTAAAGTATTTTGAATTAAAGGTAAAGAAGTTTACTTATAAATATGCAGAGCTTACTAGGTGCTTGAGTGAAAATGCAGTAATGCTCTATTCAGTTTAACTCTTCATTGTGCTGGGAACAAAGCAGCTGCTAGATCAGTAGTGAGGATAATAGTCTCTGGGAAGGGAGTGTGACTGTGGGATAGCAGGTATAGTAGGGAGAGATGGTGCCTATAGTAACAGTGGATAATAGTCTCTGGGAAGGGAGTGTGACTGTGGGATAGCAGGTATAGTAGGGAGAGATGGTGCCTATAGTAACAGTGGATAATAGTCTCTGGGAAGGGAGTGTGACTGTGGGATAGCAGGTATAGTAGAGAGAGATGGTGTCTATAGTAACAGTGGGATAATAGTCTCTGGGAAGGGAGTGTGACTGTGGGATAGCAGGTATAGTAGGGAGAGATGGTACCTATAGTAACAGTGGATAATAGTCTCTGGGAAGGGAGTGTGACTGTGGGATAGCAGGTATAGTAGGGAGAGATGGTGCCTATAGTAACGGTGGATAATAGTCTCTGGGAAGGGAGTGTGACTGTGGGATAGCAGGTATAGTAGGGAGAGATGGTGTCTATAGTAACAGTGGATAATAGTCTCTGGGAAGGGAGTGTGACTGTGGGATAGCAGGTATAGTAGGGAGAGATGGTGTCTATAGTATTATGTTTGGAATGCCGCATTAACATTTTGATGTTTTATCTATTGTACTTAAAGGATAAGTAAACTTTGAAAAGAAGTTCATTTAAAATTGACGAGGGTGCTATTCTAAACACCTTTTTAATTTACATTCATTATTTATTTTATTTTCATTCCAAGATATTAAGGGATACATGTACTGTTAATATGAATGAATTTTGTTACAACAGCGCCACCTGCTGGTCAGTTTCCAACCAGTCTGACCACCAAGTAGTCAAGGAAGTTGTCAGGAGAAAGAAAGAGGTGGTTCTTATGTTCTTCTGCTTAGGAAAGGTTTTAGAAAGGTTTCTAAATGTTTCCTAAGCAGAAGAACATCAGAGCAGCCTCTTTCTTTCTCCTGACAACTTCCTTGACTACTTGGTGGTCAGACTGGTGGGAAACTGACCAGCAGGTGGCGCTGTTGTAACAAAATTCATTCATATTAACAGTATCCCTTAATATCTTGGAATAAAAACAAAATAAATAATAATTGTAAATTCCAAAAGTGCTTAGAATTTTCCATTCACTTATTTTAAAGGTTTACTTATGCTTTAAGGACTTAAAGAAGATAAATTCTGTAAAACTGCAAGCTATGATTCATTTGTTTCAAACATTCTTAGCAAAGATTTGAAGTTTTAAATACATAGTGTATTTACATTTTAAGTTGTCCAGCTTTACATAAGTATTCTTTCATTCGTGATATATTTGTAGAGACATCTGCAATGTTCAAGGACATAGTTTTCATTGAAATTGTTTTGGACTTTTGTATAGCTCTTTGTTATGGTTTCAATTCATTGTCTCATGACACATGTGTTACTCATCACACTGAATGGTTGCTGACGTTAAACTTAGGATGGATGTCTCTTTTAATTATCATGTGTTAGTTGGAGGGCAAACCTTTTAATTATTAGAACTGCGTGTCACAAAAAAGAGCCTTACGCATTTCAAGGCTAAAATTGCCACTTAAGCCTTTGATTAAGTGGCCATTTAAGGCACAAAATGCGTAAGGCAAAAATTCTTACTCATCCCATCATTATAATGGGCACATAATTACTTGTGCAATTACTTTAATTATTTTTTTTTTTGCCTGCATCCCTCTGATCTGGACCAGCTTGGTTCCTAGTTGATTTCCACTCCCTTTGCTGTAAGGTCTGGGGCATGATCACCTTCACACCCAAGTCTGTCTGAGTTCTACACTCTCTTCCCTGGTTTCACATTATTTGCAAATGTGTTAATTGCCTGTCATTCCTATAGCCTTGGGTCATATCAAATAGAAAGGTCAGTGTAGTGATATGTAAACATGTTTCTCGTCTGGATTTCAGTAGTATTCTTGAGAAAGAAAATCTAGGGATTATTTTATGAGTAAATATAGCCTATGTGAATAGAAGTCAAAGATATGTTTTGTTTAACAACACAGAGCTAGCGCACAGTTGGTCATTAGTGATGGGCAAATGTATTCACCAGGCATGGATTTACGCAGAATATACGCATTTCAGCGCCCGCAAATGTTTTTACGAAACTGCGGCAAAAATTCACCATGGAATTGCCCAGACTGGCAATCTATGGATTCAGAGGGGCTGCTGTAAGATGCCATATACACAGTCACTATTAAGTTGGCTGGTGAGGACAGTTTGGGCATCTGTGTATCTGAAATGATGTTCTTGTGAACCTCCTTGTTGATCTAGTGATCTAAAACATAGATTTAGAGACCTCCCCCTCTAAATACTGTATTTACACAATATCTACGAAGATTGGTTTTCTGACAAATATATCTTTGCTACTATAAGCTTAATCATCTTTGGGTAGGAGTTTAGTCCAGCCTAAATGTCATGTGAAATGAGACATTCTATGGCTTGGACCATAGTAGATTGACTAATAACCTTCTGTATATGGCTAAAGCTCCCCATAGACACGACGATTCTTCTTGCCGAACGACTGATTTTAGGGAAGTCCGACCAATCCTTCAGAATTATCGTGCGGTGAGTGGGATTCAAACGATCATACATCTTACGATTTCTCAGCCGACATCTGTCAGGAAATTGATCGGCCACGTCAAAAAAATCTTTATTGGTCCCAGTGCAATCTATGTATGTCTGCAGGGCCAAGCAGGCAGCTCCCCTTTGTTTTCCTGGCAAATTGGTCTTTTTAGTTGATGGTAAATTCGTACGATCGTACGGTCATTACGAGAAGATCGTGGTCTCACGATCAGGATCTGATCTTTTAAAAATCTCAACATCTATGGCCAGCGTAAGAGGAACCCAGATGGTATGTTGAACAACCAAGGTGGTCTTGAACCCAGAAGTCTTTCAAATACACTTTAGTAAGTTAGCGATAGGCATAGAAGTCTTACCAGAAGTCTTACCAGAGGTCCAAAGAAGCACCAGTGTCAGACTGGCCCACCAGGATTCTAGGAAAACTCCCGGTGGGCCAAAGTGTCAGTGGGCCAATGGGCCTCAAAGCATTTACACGAGGCAAGTAAATACCTTCTGTATTAGAAGGCTTTATGTTGCAGGTCTTACATGTGAAGGGCTTTTTGGCTCCTTTTAGCCCATTGCGCCCTAACCAGGCCAGCTTCCCTACTAATTATTTGCAACAATTTCTTGTTTTCTATTTCTGTATGGAAACAAAGGGACCAAATATATGGAAAAATACAGTATATCATGTATAGAAGAAGTAGAAGAAAAATAGCTTGGAGAATGGGCCCATGGGCTAAGGCATTCTGGTGGGCCCCTGGCACCCCAGTCCAACATTACATCTTATAACTGCTGCTATGATGTTCTCCAGACAACCAGAACTTTTGGTGAGACCTAAGGATGGGTTTTAGATTTGGATGGGATTTAGATTTTTTAGTTTTTCACTTTGCCAAAAAAATTGCAGAAAAAATCCCAAAACTGTAAAAAATGTATAAAACGCATTGATGTCAATAGTCAACAATTTTTCTCACTCCAAATTCATTAACATCCATGGGTATTTTTTCTTGTGGTAACTTTTTTTGTCTCTACGACTTTTTGTCCACATGCATTAAGTCAATGGGCATTTTTTCTCATTCCAAATTCATTATAGTCAATGGGTGTTTTTTGTTTTAGAACCTGAGATCCGAAATAGCATATTTTCAATGTGTTCTTTAGTTAATGGGGTGATATTTATTTGAGTGACTGGTCGACATGGGACGACTGACAATTTCAGATTTGACTTTTTTTTAAAATCAATTTCTATTTTTGCTAGTATATTTATGGAAAAAAAACTTGAATCAGGTAAACTTGGTTACCTTGCGTTGCAGTAAAAAAAAAACCCTTACAATCTCATTGTTCCATTTGTTTTTAAATATTTTTTGCTAATTCTAGAATTTGACTTTGCTTGAAACTCCACTGTGATAAAAAAAAAATGCTGATTAACTGAATTGATTTTTGTTCAGTTTACAAAAAACTGAAATCAACTTGGTTGTGTTAAATTGTGAAAAAAAACCAGAAACAGAATGAAAATTGTCTCGTTCCACCCATCATGAAAACAATTGTTTGTTCACATCTTCAAAATTGATTTATTTTAAAAATTCAATTATTGCTAGCATATTTCTGAAAGAAAACTTTGGTCATGTGAAGTCCCAGAGTCGCAATGCAAATCTCAGTGTTCCATTCATTACGGTTCTTGATTTTATTCATATTTTCGATTTTTTTTTTTCTAACCCACCGACCTGGACCACAGGGCCCACATCCATAGCAGAGAACAGGTAATTATGTAGTTTGGTTTCAGGCAATATCATTTAAGGGAATGTGTTTTATATAAAAAATTAGGGCCACTACAAGAAATATTTTATTTCAATATTTTTTGGGATCATTCGCCTTTTGAATTATATTGGTTTATTAAAAATAATAATCAGCATTTGTCTACTGAAAGGGTTACGGTTGTGCTGCACTAATAAAGCACGTTGGCATGGTGATTAGATAAGGGGATAGCATCGTACTTCATTTAAAAAGTCATTTTGGTTACTTTTTTTTCAAAATGTCTTTTTAATTAACGCTCTGATTCGACAGATTAATAATTAGAATTTCATTAGGCATGTGGCTGGAAAGCGGCAGAATTAGACTCCTCTGTCATTAGAAGAATTCCTGAGAGACAATGTCTGCATGTTTTGCTCAGTCCGGACTTTTAAGTACCAGGAAAGGAGTTTTGTTCCAAACGAGCTGTGTCTGTTGCTTATTCACCATTGGGATGTTCATTATACACAACTGCAACTGATAAATGCAAAGCAAATATATATATATATATATATATATATATATATATATATATATATATATATATATATATATATATATATAAATATATATATATATATATATATATATATATATATATATATATATATATATATATATAAATATATGTAGACAAATACAAGAGTCCTCTGCACTCAACCCATTATCAATATATTTAAGACAGAGATATTTTGTGCTACTGCTTCTGAAAAATACCTTACCCTTTAAACAAAACAGGGATTGTTTGTGCATATATTGCAATATATTTAAACTGGCCAACTACGTCAAAGTCATCCTGTATCTGGCCAGTCCTATGCTATATATATATATATATATATATATATATATATATATATATATATATATATATATATATATATATATATATATATATATATATATATATATATTGGAAGACTGTAAATACTCAAGGAAAGACCACACAGTATAGAGAGCCAGTGACATTGTTTTGAGTGCAGCGTTGGACTGTCCCACACACAATGGGAGAAGCCTATGAGTAAGTGGCCACTTTAGGCACGAAATGCGTTAGGCTTATGCATGTCCTAATAAAGCTTTTTTAACTTTATAAATATTTTGGCTACTATTTTACTATTGGATGGACTCTTCCCATACTTGGACTTTCTACATATCGGTCAACCCATGGACTGGGGGTTACCTTGGTAAGAGACCACCTTGTAAACTATATCATCACTATTATTTTTTTTCTTTTTTGATATTTTTGTCTTTTGTTGAGAACGGAGCTAAGCACTACTAAGCAGCTATAGGTCCGGATTGACCCCCCGCCATGGTTCAGCAGGTATGTGTGCAGGAGGCATCGGCAGTCGGTTGAGAGGCAGTCAGAGGAGGGGTGATTATTGGTGTTATGTTTTGGGTAGCCGAGGATGAGTATAGTATAACAGTGCTTTATTAGCAGGCTCATACAGGCATTACATAACTATAACTTTCACTTTTAAGCTACCAGGAAGTGTGCACAGCATAAGTCTGGGCAAAGTGACCTCTACAGGCCATTTGTATAAACACCACATATAAACCCTATAGTAGGAAAGCATTTGGGCAAACCATTCACATCACAAAATCCTGGGTCCATGCAGGTAGTTTTCTGATTCTCTCAGTACACCTTTTAGGTTCACTTTCTTCAGGCCCATTGCAGTTGTTATCAGGAGTAGGAAAATGCCCTTTATCAAATAGAGCTTCTCCAAAGTCGTATCTAACAGGAGCAAGACTACTTGCATTCCATATGCGTCCATCAGACAGTTCATATGTGTATGGTCCTCACTGGCGTCTCACTTCAAGTGTTGTAGTAAATTTAGATTGTCATTGTTTCAGTATTCCTGGTTTCTTAATTCTGACTAAAGATCCAGGCTGAAAGTATATACTTCTCTTGCACCACGTTTTCTGTCAGTATAAGCCTTGCATTTGGATTGTTGCCGTTTCACAATGTCAGCAGTAGATGATTTTGTAGGTACAGCATTTTGTGGAAGTTTGATGTCTGCAACATGTAACTTAGTGTGCATCTGTCTGCCATGTAATAATTCAGCTGGAGATGATTGGGTTGTTGCATGGCGTGTTGCTCTGTAGTTATGTAGAAACTCTGTAGTGCTTCTTTCAGACTTCTGTTGAATCGCTCAATTTCTCCATTTGCTTGTGGGTAATACACTGAAGATTTCCTATGCACAATATTCCTCTCTCTCAGAATGGATTCAAACTTAGATGAGACAAACTGTGGTCCGTCGTCTGATATTAACTCCTTTGGATTACCTTCTCTGCTGAAGATTGTAGACAGAAATGTTATTACTGTAGCTGATGTTATATGAGAAACAAATGCAATTGCAGGCCATTTACTGTAATTGTCCACCAAGGTTATAGCAAATCTACAGTCTATAGAAGCACCTGTAAAAGGACCAACAATATCAATAGCAAGTTTTTCCCATGCTGAATCAGGGAATGGTACTGGTTTTACATCTGGTCTCAACTTAACTTTGTTTACAAAGTTCTTTGCACAGCCCAGTGAAGTGTTGCTTTGTGGTGAGATTTTAGACACTGGGGGGCAGATTTATCAAGGGTCGAAGTGAATTCGAGGCAATTTTCGAAGTTAAAAAGTTCGAAGTAATTTTTTGGATACTTTGACCATCGAATAGGATACTACGACTTCGAATTTACTTCGACTTGAATTTACGTTGTTTCGAAGTAAAAATCGTTTGAATATTCGACCATTCGATAATCGAAGTACTGTCTCTTTAAAAAAACTTTGACTTCAGTACTTTGCCAAATTAAACCTGCCTACGTGCTATGTTAGCCTATGGGGACCTTTTACAATCATTTTCTAAGACTTTAGAGGTTGAAGGAAAATCCTTCGATCGATCGCTAAAATCGTTCAATCAAACGATTGACCACAGGATTGCCAAATTTGTTTAAAAAACTTCGAATTCGATACTCGGATTTGACGTTTTTTAATTTGATTGTTGAATTTCGAAGTTTTTTGTACTTCGAAATTCGGCCCTTGATAAATCTGCCCTTGGCTATGTGGCAGGCACTGGTGCTGTAGTAATGAGACCATCAACTAATTGTAGGTTTAATGCAGCAAAGAGATCCCTTCCAAGTACAGCAGTTCCCTTATTCACAATGTAAAAGTCACAATTTGCAGTATTTGATTCAATTGTACAGTAACTGGCAAGCAGGGGCCGATTCACCAAGGGTCGAATATCGAGGGTTAATTAACCCTCGATAATCGACTGGGAATCAAAATCCTTCGAGTTCGAATATCGAAGTTGAAGGATTTTAGCGCAAATAGTTAGATCGAACGATCAAAGGATTATTCCTTCGATCGAACGATTAAATCATTCGAATCGTTCGATTCGAAGGATTTAAATCCAACGATCGAAAGAATATCCTTTTGATCTAAAAAACTTAGGAAAGCCTATGGGGACCTTCACCATAGGCTAACATTGAGTTCGGTAGCTTTTAGATGGCGAACTAGGGGGTCGAAGTTTTTTCTTAAAGAGACAGTACTTCGACTATCGAATGGTCGAATAGTCGAACGATTTTTAGTTCGAATCCTTCGATTCGAAGTCGTAGTCGAAGGTCGAAGTAGCCCATTCGATGGTCGAAGTAGCCCAAAAAACACTTCGAAATTCGAAGTTTTTTTACTTCGAATCCTTCACTCGAAGTTAGTGAATCGGCCCCATAATATCAGAATTCAGCAGAACTAATAAGAAAATCTAGTTTGGCCATTTTTGTTCAGTTTTTTTTTTCTCCATTCTATGGAATTTTAATTTCTTTAACATATTAATCCTAGCTTTATTTATTGGAATGTTATGCTGTCTGTCACTATTGCTTCCAAATATAGATTTCTTTACACTACTGTCCTCCCCTCCAATGTCAGACCCAAGGTCTGGCCACCTGCTTTTCTAGCAATGCTTCCATCAGAGTAATCACCAAGAATATTTTTACACCAAAAAAAAAAAAAAAGAATAGAAATGTGATGCATAGGGATGTAGCGAATGTCGGAAAAAAAGTTTGCGAACATATTCGCGAACTTGTGTCAAAAATGCGAACGGTTCGCGAACGTCGTGAACCCCATAGACTTCGATGGGAAGGCGAATTTTAAAAGCTAGAAAAGACATTTCTGGCCAGAAAAATGATTTTAAAGTTGTTTAAAGGGTGCAACGACCTGGACAGTGGCATGCCAGAGGGGGATCAAGGGCAAAAATGTTTCTAAAAAATCCATTGTTGACACAGCGCTGCGTTTTGTGCTGTAAAGGGCAGAAATCACACTACATTTCTAAACCTGTGTAATAAAATGCTTTAAAACGTCCGGCGTCTACATGCCAATCAAGTCGTGTAAAGGTTACAGCCTGTTCACACGCAAAGACGAAACGCGGTGCTTACTGCAACGCAAAAAGACGCAAAGAGCTTTAATGAATGATACCGTCAAGTGAGCAAATAATAGTTTTTAATTACTAGTTGAGCTTGTCACCTCCAGGATGTTCGTCCTGTTGGTGGCAATATTTCTGTAGTGGTGTGTTTAGCAGTCACCGTGCTTGTGCGCACGTGCACGGTCAGGCAGAGGTAATTCAATGTACAGTGAAGTGAACCAAAAAACACTGATTCTGCAGTGTGGGCCCAGTTTTGGTCTACTTTATTGATCACCTGCGGTGACCATAAAAGATGCGATTTTGCCACTGTTGCAGAACCCTGAAAAATTAGGCATGTGTACTTTCCTGAAAAATTATCTTTTTTTTGTCAGATACAGTGGATACGGAATATATTATTGCTGCCTGAAAAACGTCACTCGGGTGGTGTTTCTAGAGACGGTACTATTATTGATATTTAGACAGAATGTGAACAAGCTCACACAGCTAGATGGTTGTTGTTTGAAAATGAAGAACACACTGAGCAAATAATGCCTACAAGGTTAACGTATACACTACTACAGCAGTGGATACGGAATATATTATTGCTGCCTGAAAAACGTCACTCGGGTGGTGTTTCTAGAGACGGTATTATTATTGATATTTAGACAGAATGTGAACAAGCTCACACAGCTAGATGGTTGTTGTTTGAAAATGAAGAACACACTGAGCAAATAATGCCTACAAGGTTAACGTATACACTACTACAGCAGTGGATACGGAATATATTATTGCTGCCTGAAAAACGTCACTCGGGTGGTGTTTCTAGAGACGGTATTATTATTGATATTTAGACAGAATGTGAACAAGCTCACACAGCTAGATGGTTGTTGTTTGAAAATGAAGGACACACTGAGCAAATAATGCCTACAAGTGCACTACTATTGGTGCACTACTATGAAGAACAGCAACAGCACTGTACACGTTAAAGAACAGTAAGATAAGTAAAAGAAAAAAAAAATATATGTATATTAAAAAAAATATTTTTCTCGGGTTGGTGCTGCTGAACTACTAGGAGCAGCACAGTAGCACACCAGTCCCACTCCCCAACACTGCTAGACTAATAGCACTGGGCTTATAGTAGCAACTAGCAAAGTAAAAAAACAAAAAAGAAAATAAAAGCAGTCCTTACAAGGACTATTGGGTTATTACAGCAGTCAGCAGATGAGATCAGAAGAGATCAGTGCCCACAGCAGGCAGCTACATACAGAGCACTGCAGTAGAAGGTAGATTACTAGCCAGCAAAGCTACCTAACCTAAAATGTCCCTCAAATCCCTGCAGACTTCTGTCCCTCCAATACAGAGCAGTATCAAGTAGATTACTAGCCAGCAAACTTACTATCAACTGTCCCTCAAAGAAATCAGTGAAATCAGTAACAGCTCTCTCCCTACACTAGCTCTTGCAAGCACACACAGGCAGAATGAAAAAACGCTGCAGGGCTTCAGTTTATATATGGAAGGGGAGTGGTCCAGGGGGTGTGGGGGTGGTCCAGGAGGGAGAGCTTCCTGATTGGCTGCCATGTATCTGCTGGTCTGGGGTGAGAGGTCAAAAAAAAGCGCCAGGTAAGGCGAACCCAAAATGGCGAACGTCGCGCGACGTTCGCGAACTTGCGGCGGACGCGAACAGCCGATGTTCGCGCGAACAAGTTCGCCGGCGAACAGTCCGCGACATCCCTAGTGATGCAATCTAGCCCACTAAATACATGAACAACATCCTTTCTCCTCAGTGAGATTCGTACAGGTATGGGAGCTGTTATCTAGAATGCTCCGGACCCGCGGCTTTCCAGATAATGAATTTTTCTGTAATTTGGATCTTCATACCTTAAGTCTACTAGAAAATCATATAAACATTAAATAAACCCAATAGGCTGGTTTTGCCTCCAATAAGGATTAATTATATCTTAGTTGGGATCAAGCACAAGCTACTGTTTTAGTATTACACAGAAAAAGGAAATCATTTTTAAACATTTTAATTATTTGAACAAAATAGAGTCCATGGCGCAAATTCACTAAGCGCCGAAGCTAGCGTTAATTCGCTAACGTTTGGCATTTTTCGTTACTGCGCAAATTCACTAACGAACGCTGTCGTAGTTTCGCTAGTGTTACTTCGCACTCTTACACCAGGCGAATTTTCGCTAGCGACATAACTACGCAAATTCACTAACTTGTGCAGTGTACTGAACGCTACCTTTTACGCTAGACTTCCTTCGCCACCTCAGACCTGGCGAAGCGCAATAGAGTAGAAGCGCAATAGAGTAGATAGGGATTGTTTCAAAAAAAGTCAAATTTCCCAAAAAACGCTTGCGTGTTTTCTACATGATGGGTGATAGGCTGAAAGAGATCGAAAATATTTTTGGGGCTCCACTCCTTCCCCCCTACATTTCCTGACTCATGGCAACTTACCTAGACAGTGGGCACATGTGTAGGGCAAAATAAAATTTTATTTGCTGATTTGAAGGTTTTCTAGGCATTTGTAGTGCTAATACGTGTTCCTCCATTGAAATTTGAATTTCGCGCCCTATGCAAATGAGCCTTCGCTAGCGTAACTTCGCTTTACATAGCGAATCAACGTTAGCGCAACTTCGCAACCTCTGTGCGCAACTTCAGATTTTTGTTAATTTGCTGAGCGCTGGCGAAACTATGCCTGGTGAAGTGCGGCGAAGTTGCGCCTGGCGCAACTTCGCATCTTAGTGAATTTGCCCCTATGAGAGATAGCCTTTCTGTAATTTGGAGCTTTCTGGATAATGGGTTTCTGGATAACAGATCCCCTGTACTTGGATTTTCAGCTTTTACTTATGGTCAGTCCATATTGTGCACTCCTCTGGTTCCAAGACATGGAATCTCTGGGTGCAATGGAGGAGTGTCCTTCCCCAGTCGGACCCACACCCAACACTAACCTGCAATTTGTGGCCAAATTTGGGTCAATCCGCACATCACTAATTCCCATGATCTGTTCTCCATTGCTGTCTTAGACTGTGCACTCCCTGACCTCTCCTCTACACTAGTGATGTGACCCCTCTGACCCTCTCTGGCACAGAAAAGCTAATCGCTGCGGGGCTGGGTGGGGGCATTGAAGGAGCCACCTCAGGCGGCTCAACTTTCAGAAGCTCAGTGGGCTGGCAGGGGAAAGGAGAGGATTTGCGGCTGGAGCTAAAGGACTGTGGTGGTGGAGAGCGGGCAAGGGGGGATGCGACTGCCCAGGTGGGATCGGAGATGCAGGTTTGCCATAGTTACACTGGAATTCTGGGGAAAAATTGTGGGTAAAAACATGGTAATTTGTGCCCAGATTTTGCACTGCATTAAAAGGGTGGTTCACCTTTAAGTTAACTTTTAGTATGATATAGAATTGTTAATTTTTAGGGATGCACCGAATACAGGATTCAGTAGGGATTCGGCCAGGATTCGGGCCTTTTTCATCAGGATTCGAATTCGGGCGAATCCTTGTGCCTGGCCGAACCAAATTCTAATTTGCATATGTAAATTAGGGGTGGGTAGCGATTTTTTTCCACTTTTTCCTTTCCTACCCCTAATTTGCACATTCAAATTAGGATTTGGTTCAGAATTCGGCTGAATCTTTCACCAAGGATTCGGGGATTCGGGCGAATCCCAAATGGTGGATTCAATGCATCCCTATTAAATTTTCAACTGAACTTCATTATTTGACAGTAATTGGACCATAACTAGAGAACAGAATTCAGTTGAACCATTAAGAACGTCTAGTTTTGCCATTATTGTTCATTTTTTTTTTCATTCTATGGAATTGTAATTTCTTTAACATACAGTATAAATCCTAGCTTCATTTATTGGAATGTTCTGTTTTTGAAAAGAGGAGTGATCATCAAAGATATTTTTAGAAGAAGAATAGAAATGTGATCTAATCTAACCCACTAAATACAATAACCTTTCTCCTCAATGAGATTCATATCCACATTCCTATTTTTGAATTTTTTTCTCAGAACAGCCTAAACAGGTATAGGACCTGTTATCCAGAATGCAAAAAAGACTGGAAAATCAGGGGGGAAAAATTGTGGGTAAAAACATGTTAATTTGTGCCCAGAATGGCGAATTTTAAGCAACTTTTCAATTGGACTTAATTATTTGTCTTTATCTTCAGGGGTTTTAAATAGGGGTTACTGACCCCACTTAAAAAACAACTCTACATCATACCAAAAGTTAAAGGTGAACATCTTCTTTAATTGCACTGCATAATGATCCTACCTAGTCTTCCATTATCTTCACAGTGTCAATCTTTAAATGACTTAGATCAAAAGGTGTAGAGAATCCGCCCAATATCGTGAGTCATGATGGCCCCTTTCTTTGAGAACATGATAAGCATGCAAAGAAATGAAAGGTCTAAAGGTGGCCATACACGGATAGATCCGCTCGTTTGGCGATGTTGCCAAACGAGTGGATCTCCCTCCGATATGCCCACCTTGAGGTGGGCAATATCGGGCAGATCCGATCGTGGGCCCTAGGGCCCGACGATCGGATCCTACCATTCACAAACGGGCGGTCGGATCGCGGGACCGCATCAACGAACAGATGCGGCCGCGATCCGACGGGGTTTTTAAACCCATCCGATTGAGATCTGGCCGACTTTCGGCCAGATCTCGATCGGGGAAGCCCGTCGGGGGCCCCCATACACGGGCCAATAAGCTGCCAACACGGTCTGTCGGCAGCTTTTATCGGCCCGTGTATGGCCACCTTAAGTTGCATAATAACAGGCATTGGATAAAGGGATATTTTCCCCTTAGTATTGATAATCGCAGTCAAATGCAATAGTTAATAAATGAGTAATACTGCTTTCCATTGTTCTCTTTAAAACCACTACTGGGAACAAAGTGGATCCTGTTTACTTCTTCCCTGTCCTTGTTGGGTTTTCTGCTATAGACACTTTTCAGGTCAACTTTTCTTCAGCTCTAAACAACATTGTTCTGGTTTTCTTAAGCAGAAACTCCGGAGAACATTAGGTTCAAAATAGAGCGGTGACTTCATGTGCCAGTTCTTTCTTTGCTGTTCTTGCGTCTTCCAGAACAAATAACAACATTGTTCAACCACTAAAGCCATAGGGCAGTCAGTAACAGACAGTTTCCAAATGCACACCATCATTTATAGTCGTCTATGGTCTTCGCTTCAGCGGGTAGAACAAATTGTAAATTCTATATGATACAGGAATTCAAATGCCTGAGAACTGTGTCAGCCCACAGACTCCTCCAGCAGAGCAAATGTTGAAGCTCTCACAAATAAAACATTTGATGAAGGGTGATTAGAGCTAAATTGTTGGTGTTGTGTTGGCTTCTCCTCCTGGTAGCACCTATGGTTTGTTGAGTAGATGAGTAATTGAGTGAAACAGTCTCTTCAATTGCTTAATAATTTTCACAGACACCACCAGTGTATGTCCAAACCAAAAAAGGTGCACTCGCTCCAAACAACCAACAAGTTAATCAATGACAACATTTATTTGAACACTGGCACATTTTTATGTCTTGCACTCACTCACTCGCTTTTGTGCAAAACATGAAATTCATCATGCCAGTATTTAGCTGTGTTCCAATAAAGGGTAATGTTTTTATACTCTGTGATACTGGTGGTTTGGTGGCATGCACCCATTTTAATTTGGGACGTTTTGATTTATACGACCTCTGGGCTGCAGCACCTGGGCCACCAAATTCTGCTGCTGAGTTTTATTTGATATTCTCATTTGGAGTCACATATTAGTAGGGTTAACCAGCTGGCTGAATAAAAGCGAAAATAACTCAAAAACCATATTGTCTCAGAATATCTCTACATTGTACTAAAAGTTAACTCAAAGGTGAACAATTCCTTTAATGAATTAGTCTCCCGCCTAGACTATTGCAACCTTCTACTAAGTGGCATCCTGGACTCCCAGGGTCAGACTGGGCCAGCAGGGCACCTTGAAAACACCTGGTGGGCCCCTGTCCTCCTCTGCCCCACCAGTCCTGACACGCTGCTAGTGCCGCCTGAGATGCACTTTCTGCTACTCCCTGATCCAATAATGGTCACTGCTGCATAAAGAGAAAACAAGGTATGCTCTGGGGGGTGCAGCAGGGGTAGGGGGCTCAAGAGGGGTGCAGGATAGGGGTGCCAGACGGTAAAGTTGGGGGGCCCACTGGGAGGTATGTGGGCCTTTAATGTGGATGCCCCAGTGGGGCTTGGGCCAGCTATCCGATGCTGCTCCTCCGGTTTATTTTAAACTCTACTGTGGTCTATTCTATTTGCCTACTGTTGTCCAAGAGAGAAGTTCCTCTGATGTTGAAATCTTTACCATGGTTACTAAAGGAAAAGGGAGACATTATTTACTCGTGGGTAACAGTATGTTATCCCCAAAGAATCCAAAAATGTGGTATTAATGCACCTAAAATAGACCCCATAGATTCAGAGCCAGATTTACTGCACGGGTGTCCCTAGGCTGCATGGTCCTAGTGCTGCCTGCACCCCCCCCCACACACACACACCCCCATGAGCACACACGCACATGCCCTGGAGCACTGGGGAGCTGTGTGTCTGCAGGGCTTCTCAGAAAGCGGCTGGGGGGCATGCCAAACCTAGTATTTTTCTGCCTTTGTGGCCTTGCCACTAATCCAGGCCTGTATAGATAAATCTCCTCTTCTTTGGGCCGACCAATCTCCCCGAACTGCCTCCCGCCGATTAGCGCACCAAATGCAATTTACATTCTGTAAGGGCCCAAAGGCGCGGACCAAGGAGGAGGCAGGTAGTTGGACCAGAGTTCGCAGTTTAGGCAAGAGAGTAGTCGAAAGTCCAGGCAACAGTTCAATCCAGGCAGAGTAGGGTCAATACGTTTAAACAGGCAAGGTCAGTACACAGGAATCAAAGAATAAGCAATAAATACACCCATGAATACAAAAAGTTAGACCTATACTTGGGCAATGTTTGCAGTGTCCAGATTGCTTTAAATAGGCCATTCTTGGCACCAAAAGTTTGGGTGCAATCGCGTCATGACGCTGACTGGCGTCCCAATGCTGGCGTTTTGACGCCGGCGCACATTCTGACGCCGGCATACATTCCGACGCCGGCGACCAATCGGCAGGCGGGAAGATGCTGGCGTCATAGCACTGCTACCAGCAGGATCCACATGGAGTCGCCATATTGGACGCCATGTTGGGTGTGAGTAGCGATTTCCATTACACATTCTAGCCGTCTGGAGGCAGTTCGGGGACCCGGAGAAGAGGAGACTTGTCACCTTCCGGAATCTGAGCATGTGTCTCTGCCCTTAAAGGAGAAGGAAAGGTTAAAACTAAGTAAGCCTTATCAGAAAGGTCCATCTAAATATACCAGTAAACCCCCAAAGTAGTGCTGCTCTGAGTCCCCTGTCAAAAGAAACACTGCATTTATTTCCTTCTATTGTGTACACATGGGCTTCTGTATCAGACTTCCTGCCTTCAGCTTAAACCTCATTGCCCTGGTCAAGAGCATGCTCAGTTTGCTCCTCTCCCCCCACCCCTCCCTTCTCTACTGTAATCTGAGCCCAGAGCAGGGAGAGACTCAGGCAGGAAGTGATGTCACACCATGTTAATACTGCAGCTCCTATCCTTAACAAACAGAGAGTTTCTAGAGCTTTTTACTCAGGTATGGTAAAACATTCTACAGAATAAATATAGCATTCTAGCTTGCACTATTGCAGCTAATCTATTGGCAATAAAATTTTCCTTCTCCTTTAAGGTGACCATAGATGCACATATAATAGTTTTGTATAATATTTGTTTGAGATAAGCCAACCAATATTGGTAGAAGACAAGGATATCAGTCGGCTCGTCTATTGGGCAGGTAGGACAATTTTGATCAGGCGCCATTGAAGGTACCCAAACATCTGCCTGCTGAACTGCTGAACTGCTGAATTGTCTAACAGTATATCTGACGGCTCAGCTCTACATGTCTGTATTGAAATAAATAAGCTTTCCATTGGTTGTAGGAAAAATCGTAATTGTAACATCTATGGTCACCATTAAAGAGACACCTGAACAGTTTCACAATGAGAGTCCTGCCAGTACTTAAAGTACTTACTGTTCTGCTGAAGACAGGCCGGTATCAGGAAGAGCTACAGTCAATACTGGAACCAATTTCTGGTACCTCCAGGTGTCATGGAATAACAGCATCTATATGGAGCAAACATGCATAAATAAATACTAACATATACTGTATAAACTGTTTTTTTTTTAACTGAAACATTAAAGCGATAAAAATTCTCAGTCAGCGTGCAGTTGATTTAAAACGGCAAACATCATGAGAGGTTAAATAAAAGATATAAAAAAGATGAAATGAATAAGTACTTGTAATATACACACAGCAAAGGGTTATTGTGTGTTGGAGAACAAGATACTAATGCCCCTATATTTACACCCATCATTGACCCCCTAACACATTCTGAAACATACCCCCCACTATTTGTAGAGATGAAATAAAAGGCTGAGAGATTACTGGTGATTTACAGAGTGTTATCATTGCCTGTGTCTTCCTGTTGCTAATACTGTACATCCTCCCACACAACACGACTCCCTGCTGCCTCTCGCTATTACTCTTCCATTTATCTCTATTTGAAACGCAAGTTACTGTAGGGCCGCACATCATGGCTAAAGCTCCCCATAGACGCGTCGATTCTTCTTGCCGAACGAACGATTTTAGGGAAGTCCGACCAATCCTTCAAAATCATCGTGCGGTTAGTGGGATTCGAACGATCGTACATCGTAAGATTTTTCGGCCGACATCTATGGCCAGCTTTATTCTCATTTTTACCAAAACAAAAAAAAAAATATCATCATGTTTTAATATAGCTAAGATAAGGCAACATGTTCAAAAGCCAACTTACCCACCACCAGGTCGGCACAGGGGGTACTCCTGTACCGGGCCTGGGCCTAAGGGGGGCCCGAACAGCCAAACTTGAAGTCCCGAAACCGCAAAAAGACACAAAATCCCGAAGAGCCAAAAAGCCAAAGTCTCGAACAGCCGAAGTCCCGAAGTCACGAAATGAGTCGAACTTGTAGTCCCGAAGCTGCGAAAAGACCCGAAGTCACAAAAGAGCCAAACTTGAAGTCCTGAAGCCGTAAAAAGACCTGAAGTCACGAAAACAGCCGAACTTGAAGTCCCGAAGCCTTGAAAAGACATGGAAGACACCAAAAGAGTCGAACTTGAAGTCTCGAAGCTGCGAATAGACCCAAAGTCACGAAAAGAGCCAAACTTGAAGTCCCGAAGTCACGAAAAGATCCAAAGTCATGAAAAGATCCAAAGTCACGAAACGAGCCATTTCTAATGGCGGCCCTGCCCACCACTAACCCATCACGGCCTCTTCATCACTGCAGTTGCTGAAGTCCCCAAGCCGAGAAAAGACCCCGAAGTCCCAAAAAGAGCCGAACTTGAAGTCCCAAATCTACTAAATACCCAAAGTCATAAAATGAGCCAACAATTTTGTTGTACAGGGCCCCGTGATTTCTAATGGCGGCCCTGCCCACCACTAACCCATCATGGCCTTTTCATCACTGCAGTTGCTGGTGGTTAATTTGAATGGTCACCTTTGAGTTAACTTTTAGTATGAGTAGAGAGTATTTGGCATTAGTAGAGGGTGACATTCTCAGACAATTTGCAATTGGTTTTAATTTTTTATTATTTGTGGTTTTTGAGATATTTAGATTTTTTTTCAGCTGCTCTCCAGTTTGTAATTCCAGCCATCTGGTTGCTAGGGTCCAAATTACCCCAGCAACCATGCATAGATTTCAATAGGAGACTGGAATATGAATAGGAGAGGCCTAATTTTATGAGTAATAAACAGTAGCAATAACAATAAATGTGTCGCCTTACAAAGAATCTGTTTTTAGATGGGGTCAATGACCCCCATTTGAAAGCTGGAAAGAATAAGAAGAAGGAGGCAAATAATGAACAAATAATAAATAATGAAGACCTTCGATTTGGCAATCCTATAACATAATAAAAGTTATTTTAAAGGTGAACCACAACTTTACACAAAAAGTGTAAAATACAGAAACAAATAAAAAAAACAGAAGCAGAGCGTTGAGTTTGCATAGGGCCACAAATGCATGCGGTGCACCATACAAGTGTTAGTAGCACTTTTACTTCCAGGTGATAAAAGCCTTAAAGGAGAAGCAAACCCAAAAGTTAAAAACCCCCTACCCTACATAGACCCCCCCCCTCCCTCCTCCCCCAGCCTAAGTGTTACCCTGAGCAAATGCCCCTAACTTTTTACTTACCCCTTGGTGCAGATTCAGGAGTTCACGGCCTCCATCTTCATCCGCATCGGAACGAGACCAGCGCTTCGGCAATTTTTGTGAGTTTTGGTGCATGCGTACTTGATCAGAAAATTGCTTCAACTACGCATGCGCCGCTCCGCTGGTCTCATTCCGAAGATTACCGAAGTGGCTGAAGATGGCGTCCCAACTAAGATATAATTAATCCTTATTGGAAGCAAAACCAGCCTATTGGGTTTATTTAATGTTTACATGATTTTCTAGTACACTTAAAGTAGACCTGTCGCCCAGACACAAAAAGCTGTATAATAAAAGTACTTTTCAAATTAAACATGAAACCAAAATTCAATTTTTTATTAAAGCATCCATAAATGTTATAAATGCTTTTAAAAATCTCAGCTGTCAATCATATATTGCCTGCCCCTCCCCTATGCAGGAAATTCATTTCACTTTCCATTCTGCTCTTCCCCTTCCCTTCTCATCATATAACTGTTTAGTCAGAGCATGGACTAGGGTATCAGACTCCCATTCTGGCACATAATCAAGACTTTGGCATAATGCAAAGTTTGCTTTAATAACAGCATTCACAAAATGGCTGCTGCTGCCTGCTTGCTGTGATTATAAATTTCAAGACTAAAAAACAAAATGTAAATCATTTTTATAGTGTAAGTGAAGTTTATTATTCTTGACCAACATTATAAAATAGGATTTGGAATGATTTCTTCCGGTGACAGGTCCCCTTTAAGGTATAAACATCCAAATCATGGAAAGATCTATTATCCGGAAAACGCCAGGTCCTAAGCATTCTGTTTAACAGGTCTCATACCTGAACTATGATTTTGCTGTGACTTCTTCATGAACTCTCCAGCTTTTAGATGTCAAATTTTTGTAGTCAAGTTTTTTGCGCTTCATAGATCTTGGACGCTCAAGTTTTCCTCATATTGGAATGTTATAAATTTGCGGCATAGAGAGGGGGAGTCAGTTCTTCTTTGTGGAGCAGACAAGCCAATCTTTTGCAGGAATATTGATTTATTTATTAGCGTTTCCCTGCCAGTGCGTATTCCATTCAGGAAGTACAATTGGAAGAAGAATAGTGATGGGCGAATTTACTCACCAGGCGCAAATTTGCAGTGAATTCCCGCGATTCACTGCCGGTGAATAAATTATTGAAACCACCTCGAAAATTCGCCAGCGAAATTTCATCGGCATCAAAAAAATGGACTCCGGAGTCAAAAACGAGACGATGGCGCCGTTTCGCAAATTTTTCACCGTTTCACGGATTTTGCAAGAAATTCACACATTTTTTGGCGAAGCGAAACTCCCCCAGTTCGCCCATCACTAAAGTAGAATCAATATCGGGCTTTAGCAAGGCATCCGAAGAATCATAGAAACGTATGCTCGTTTGCTCTGTGGCTAAAGGAATGGATTTATGACTTTATTACTTAGAATACTAAAAAAATAAACGTTGCCTGGCAGAATTCCATAAGCGGAAAGTAATATGTAATCAATATAACAATTCTAGAATCACACCCAGGAATGTACAAAGCGAAACCTATATTTGGGCAATGTTGCAGTCTTCAGGCTCCTTTAAATAGGCCTCCTTTGGCGTCAAAATTGGATGTCATTACATTGACGCTGGGGTGCTTACGCTGGTGTTCAAACGCTGGCATCCATTCCGGCATTGGCGTCCAATCGACTGGCGAGAAGGAGCTGGCGTCACAGTGCTGTGACCAGGAAGAACCATGTGGGAGGACAGGGCGCCGCCATCTTGGATCGAGGAATGGCGTCGGTGAGTTGTTTCCCTTACAGATTTTGACTAAAAAAAATTCCACCAATATGCAACTGTACATTTTCTTAGAATTTCTCAGCATTAAAGCTGGACAGATCTCCATGTTCCATTTCTGGCGGCAGTTGATAAGTGAGGACAAGCAGGACCTTTTGACCTACTCGTTCTGTTTGAATGTAAATGTTTTCCCGTGTGGCTACTGTTCCTGAACCATCTCATCTCTGTGCCAGTAATTTCATGAATATACTCCCAGACTTCTGCTCGGTTAAATAACACGTCCACTGGGTCGGGTGCCTTTGTCTCAGAACACAAGTGAATGGTGAACGTGGATCAAAGAACTCCATTCATGTCTGCTTAACTACCGTATATACTCGAGTATAAGCCGTCCCGAGTATAAGCCGAGGTACCTAATTTTACCTCCAAAAACTGGGAAAGCTTATTGACTCGAGTATAAGCCGAGGGTGAGAAATGCAGCAGCTTCTGGTAAGTTTCAATCAAAAAATTGAGGGTTTCTGCTCCCATTGGAGGTGCCGGCGTCTCGTTTTTGGATTCCGGCTACAATTCTTGGACGCCAGCGAATATTCTTGGAGACTATTCTTGGACGCCGGGGACTATTCTTGGACACCGGCGACTATTCTTAGGCGCCGGCGACTATTCTTAGACGCGGCGACTATTCTTAGACGCCGGCGACCGTTTTTGCACTTCACCCAAGTATAAGCCGAGGTAGAGTTTTTCAGCATATTTTGGGGGCTGAAAAACTCGGCTTATACTCGAGTATATACGGTAAGTCATTTGTTATTGAAATGCTCTAATGTGCACTTTGTCTTCGCTGAAGCAGAGTCCATTGGCGTTTGAGAATGTAATGTAGATGAACAGGCAGGAGATAAACATGGTAATGACGTGAATAGTGGTTTGTTCATTAAATTACAGTTTAAAGGCAAAATGGGTATAGCCAAGGGTATGCGTAGAGCTGAGGATATTTTCTGCAAAATTTGCATTTTTTAGCGAGTGCAAAAATATTTGCAAATCTGCAATAGAATTTTGCTGTTCGTTTTGTTTGAGTGGAAAAATGTAGGTTTTTTTTTCAAGGTGAAATGCAAAAAAAAAAGCCCATTGACTCCAGTCAATTTGGTACAGATCTGGGACCTGTTATCCAGTATGCTTAAGACCTGGGATATGGAATCTTTCCGTAATTTGGATCTCCTACTAAAAATCATTGAAACGCTATTAAACCCAATACCATTTTTCTGCCTCTAATAAAGATTAAAGAGGGCCTGTCACTTACACGGAAAAAGCTGTATAATAAAAGTCCTTTGCAAAGTAAACATGTTACAGGGCAACCCTTTTGAAAAATAACAAAAGTGGTATAAAGGTGATCCCTTTATTGGCTAACTAATATAATCATAGCAAGCTTTCAGCTTGAAAAAGGAACTAAAATGTTCTGAAAGCTTCCTATGATTATATTAGTTAGCCACTCTGGAGCATAAACAAGATTTTGGGGTGATACAAAACTTGTCTTAAAGGAGAACTAAACCCTAAAAATGAATCGGGCTAAAAATGCCATGTTTTATATACTAAACCTATTGCACCAGTCTAAAGTTTCAGCTTGTCAATAGCAGCAATGATCCAGGACTTCAAACTTGTCACAGGGGGTCACCATCTTGGAAAGTGTCTGTGACACTCACATGCTCAGTGGGCTCTGATTGGCTGTTGAGAAGCTAAGCTTAGGGCTCGTCACTAATTATCCAGCAGAAAATGAGCTTCCCTGGCTGTAATATAAGCTGATGCTACAGGTTTGCTGATTATTAAATTCTGATGCTAATTGCACTGGTTTCTGTGCTGCCATGTAGTAATTATGTGTATTAATTACTAATCAGCCTTATATTGTGACATTTCTATTCTATGTGTACTGTATATTGTGAGTGGCTCCCTAAGCTCAGTAAGTGACAGCAGCACAGAGCATGTGCAGTGAATCAGCAGAAAAGAAGATGGGGAGCTACTGGGGCATCTTTGGAGACACAGATCTTTACTGCTAAAGGGCTGTGGTTGCCTTGGGCTGGTACAGAAGCAAAAAACATCATGTACAACATTTCTACCTATTTCTTTAGTTTAACTTTCCTTTCCCTTTAATAACATTATCTACAAAATGGCATCTGCCTGATTGCAGTGATTGTCTATTCCAAGATTGATGGTAACAACATTTCAATCATTTATATAGCCTAAGTAAAGTTTATTTGACTAAACTAACATAATAGAAAAGGATTTGGAATTATTTCTTAGGTTGGCAGGTCCCCTTTAATTATATCTTAGTTGGGATCAAGTAGAAGGCACTGTTTTATTATTTAAGAGAAAAGGGAAATCATTTTTACTAATTTGGATCATTTGATAAAAGTGGAGACTATGGGAGACGGCTCATTGACACCATATGGCACAAGAAAAACCATGTTAAAAAAACACCCATTGACTCCAGTGCATTTGCCAAAATGGCAGCAAAATTTTGTCATTCTGTGATTTTTCTATGTTTGTTTGTATTTTTCAGTTTGACTAGGCATGACCAAATCCTCCTAGAAATCACCTCCAAGAGGCCGACATATATTGAGCCATTGCTTGTGCCTAACGGTCATTTCAAACATAAGTGCAGCCAGAAATCACTCAGTAGACATCATTACTACTTAATCTAAGTCTTGAGTTGAGACTTTCTCTAGCCATATAAAGGCTGACTCTGGGAGTGTTCAGCTGCTTGGTTTATTGGGACTGTTAAATTGCACCAATTCAACTGATCAGTCTTTAGGCCTATAAGTTGTATCTATCCTCCCCCCTTGAGTCTTTATAATGTGTTTTTGTTTCAGCCAAAGAGTTCCTCAAGAACAACAATAATTATGGCTTTGCCTGGAAATTACTGTATTATAAGAAACAGACGGGACATTGGTCAACCTAATTCTGACTGTTGACTGTTGCATAAAGATAACTAACCAAGGTTGTTTGGAAAAGGGCATCTCTAGAATATAAAATTGATCTGTGGTGATATATATTTGACTTTGTCCTTTAGATACCTCCGGAGGAGAACTGGGTCTGAGCCAAAATGTATCCAAGGTTTTATTCTTATTAATAATGACTGCGGGTAGGACCGATGGAAGCTACAGGAGAGCTATTTCCCCAAGACAGTCTTTATTAATGGTTCGGGGAAAGACTGAATGGATGTGCTGACTGGTAGGTAACAGACGACAATAGGCAACATATTGAAGTTGATTCTTGACAGGGTAATTATTTTGGTAGATGGCCCATTCTGCTTCAGGATATTAGATGGGAAGTTGAACGTTGTCTCCTTCCTGGAAACCATGAATCATTCAATTACCCATTTTATGAGACCATCTATTCTCTATCTAATCTATTTCTAATGTATCTAATCTATTACTATCCATGTACTTTCTCTATTAATTGGAGTTATCCAGTTGAAGCTGATGACTTACCATGCTGTACAAAAGCTGGACGGAATTGTTTTTGTGCCAGCGAGTGCAATAAGGCTGTTCGGCATGGTTTCATTGTACGGATGGTTATAGGTTTATAACTCGCTACGATAACTGATTATTCTGGAACTGGAGACAGTAGCTTCACCCACAAAAGAATACTCATCAATAATCTGATTATCTCATGAATCTGGAATAAAAGCTTTTGTTCTTGAGGAGGCAGTGGAGAGAAAAACTCAATATTCTGTGCTAATTACAAGGCTTAGATAAAGGAAGGACAATCTTTAAAGAATGTGTGCGAGGAAGAGAGAGGGGGGGCTTTGTCTTGGTCACCAAATGCCATTTTATTTTTTATTTTTATCAGATAATGGCCATGAAAGCCCATACAGTACATGCAGTTTAATGAACAATGGTCTAGTGTGGTGTTCAGTAAATGTGATTGGTGCCTGTTGTGTTTATACAGATAACAATGATTTATTAATGGAAGAGGGAAGGTAATTATATAGATAATTGCCTGGTTAGGTTCTCTCAAACAGGTATATTAATATTTCAAAAAGTGTGACTGTACTTGAGAGTGAAGATATAATGAAGTAACGACTAATTTATTACTATCGCAGAAGCCATTTTGGTTTGCCAATGTGTCACTTTTCCCACTATGTGTAGTTGATCGCACATACCTGATTGGCTCATTGCTGAAGCTATAGATACCAGAGAGGGATGGCTAGCACAAGAATTAAGCTTCTATTTATTTAATATATGTTATTTATACAGCTCTGACACATTTTGCAATGATTTACACCTTCATGAAGCCTACAATCCCTATCACATAGGGTACGGTCAGTTTTACCAGGAGAAGGTTAAGGTGCCTGTTGTTTTTAGGACTGTGGGAAGAAAGCAGGGTACCCAGAGGTAACCTACACAAAAATGGGGAAAACATACAAACATTTGCCGATAGCACCTAGGCTGGAACTGAACTCAGGAACCCAGCACTGTAAGTGCTACCCAATGAGACTTGGGTAGTCCAGGGTCAGGGACACTGCACTACTGATCTAGCAACTCGGGGAATTAGAAGAAGAAAGATTCATTTGTGGGATGCAGTGTTGATTCTACAATACAAATTTTAGGTACATCATGTTAGCTCCCCTTACAAATAAACTAGCCTTGTTCTTTCCTGTAAAAAGCAAGTGCCGCAGTAAATTCAATAAACGGAATATCAGCAGCAGGACCACATAACCAAAGCTTTTCCATTATAGTATTACAGAGGGCATAACTACACACTTGGGCCCTGAGCTGGTGGATTACTCACCTAGGGAACTAAACCCACTCCAGATCCTCAGTGGAACCAAAGCTCACGTCTTAATCTTTCAGTAAAGTCAGACAGTTTGAGACAGTTATATATTTTTTAATGGGTCTTCATTTATGATTTGTTTGTGTGGAACTTATCTGATCCCTTAACTTCGATGGATCACCTTGTCACTCCATTTACAATTGATCACTGTGTCTTCTTACATCGATATGACTGAAGCTGGCCTTCAACTAGGCAAATATCATGTTAACCAAGGGCAAAACAGAATCAGTGTTGACATTTTAACATCAATTATATCTTTCCTGTTAATACTGAGATTCCTGGGACTTTTACTTTAAGGTGGTTGTGCCATATTTATTGGCTTGTGAAAAGGAATATCTTCTTCTACATGTTGTTCAAGATGGTTGGTCCAAACTTTTGGGGTGGCTGGTAGATTATAATCATCATCATCATTATCATCATTTATTTAGATTATAATGATTTGGTTGTGTCAGGCGTCATCTGTCTAGAGCAAAGATATGAGGAGACGTGGCCAATCTGGAGAGTCACAAACTGTTCTCGTGGAGTAGTAGTTAAGCTGGGGTTAAGCAGAAAGAGAAGTCCAATGGGCAGGCCAAGGTCAGTGCAGGTAGAGTTCAATCGAAGTCGCAAAGTAGGCCGAGGTTGATGCAGGCGAAGATCAAGCATAGTCAGGGTATCAAGCAGAAGTCAAACCGGAATCAAATAATCAGGATACAAGTTTACAGGAGCAAAGTTTATCACCAAGCACAGAACCTTTCCCTGAGCGTTCTTTTAAGGAGGGCGTTTTGGCACCAAACTTAGTGACACCTGCATCATGACTCCGTGCACGTTCACGTTAGCGGACGTTTAGCCTCCTGTGTCTGTTTCGTGATAACGTGATGTGCGTGATGAAGCACATGCGTCTACATTGACGCCCATCTTGACGCGTGCGTCCATATGAGCCGAATCCTTAAAGGTTGACAAGAAAAGAAAGACTTGTCTGTATTTTAGACTAAGGAGCAGTTTATGAGGATAGGTCAAGTGATAGGTGACTACTGCTCTTATAAATTGTATAAGTTATCCCAAAATATTTATAGTCCTAATTTGGTGTTGGAGCTCCATGCTAGTCATACCAGCCATCATAATGCAGGAGAAAGCAACCAAGATAAGGTAGTGAGTCAATATGGAGAGTGTGTGGGTACAGGGTTCTTCTGAATTCTGGTGCAGATAATAAATGCTCAATCACTTGGTTCCTCTAGTTATTGCCCCATACCTCTTGCTTTCTCCTTCTATTCCTTAATATCATTCTTTCCGGTCTTTCCATGTCTTTTACCCCCAGAAGCCCACAATTGTAAGAATTTAATAAGAGTAGGGGCCAATAAAATCCGATAAAGCACTAAAGCTCAGCCAAAAGTGTAACTTTGCTACATAAAGCCTTGTTTCTTTAAAAACATGCTTAAATATTGGTTGCTGTGGGTTTTCTTAAACAACAGTGTTCTCCCATTTGCAGGGAGCAGGAGCTTTCGTGTATATTGATTATTCTGTCAGTTAAAGCAGCACAAAGACTTCTATTGTTGGTGCCACCGGCCAGTATGGTTAGTAAGGAGGCTTGTTTGTCACACAAAGATGGGTGCCGTCGAGAACGTGTCAGGATATGGCTCGGATGTCTTTTTATTTAATTATAGAGCCTAGAATATTTATATTCTTTTACAGGGCACTATTCAATTCCTGCCCTGTGTGTTCCAGACAGACAAACCAAACTATGCCGGAATGTAGAACAATGCAGGCAATCACTGTGCATCGGATACTGAATCTTATGGTGCTACTGATGTCATTGGGCTCCCACCATCTGCTGTGCAATGGACTTGTGACTGTAATATTCTACCATTTCCGTTTATAAAAACCAAATGCAACTGATGATTTTGAGATTACAATATATATTTTATGGTTAATACATATTCAGAAGGATGAAGGCTCCTATCTGGGAAGAACCATTTCTGTTTTAGATACCAAGATTTAGCACGTTTGTTTGTCTTTACTACATTAAGGGGTATTGAGCTATTCAACCCTTAAAACTGCTCTTTATTATCTCACACACGATCTCTCCCTAACATCGATAGATGCAGATCAATAAAATGTGCTGTCTTGTGTAAAAAGGGCATTAATTTAAGGGATAGAAACATAATTTTGCCTCTTTATAAGCAGTGCTCTTTAGAGCCCCAGTCCTTAAGCAGGATATTAATGAGACGAGATGTGCAACTAAATTGGTAAAGGGGGTGAAACAATTCATTAGGTTACAAGAAAAGATTATCGAGTTGGGGTTGTATTTATATTTAGAGAAAAGGAACTTAGGGTGACATGACTGATAGAAATGGTAGAAGTCATTATAGACAAAAAAATTGTGGCAGGGATAGACTTTGACATCCAAACCCATCAGGACTGCAACTTAAAGGGCACCTATCACAGCCAAAATCAAACACATATTAACAATCTGACCAGTACAAGCTAAACACATTTAATCAAACTACATATATAGTTTTTTGAAAAAACTGCAGGTTTTAAAAAAAATCCCTTACTTTGTCAAATGGATTCTTTCACTGAGGGAGGCCATACTGTGACTATAACAGAGACTCTAATATGCAAATTTCAGGAGCATGCTCAGATTGTAACACTGCTTTGAGTATTCTACCCAGAATGCCTTGTTTAAGTAAACTCCTCCACTAGAAGTATCAGGAGATTTCCCTATCTTGTCCCCTGCTGGTAAAGTCATTATGCAAATGAAGGACACACACTAACTTCCAGCAGGTGGCAGCACTACTGAACAGCAGCTAATTTCAACTGAGCATGTGCGAGATTTCAGAGCTACAGTTGGCTGGGAAGATATAGGTAGGAGGAGCCAGTGAAATCCAAGATGGCTGCCTCAGCTAGAACTGCAGGGGAGATAGGGGATATCTTGCAGAAGGAATAGTGAGCTGATCATTTACATTATACAAACAATTCTAACTGTTTTAAAAATTGGATTTCTTGAACTTTCACGTAGTGTATTTACTTAGTAAATGATTTTGGTCATGATTGGTGCCCTTTAAGCAACAGATAGTTTACATCATATTAAGTGACATATTAAAGAATCTTATAAAACTGGAATATATATTTAAGTAAATATTGCCCTTTTACATCTCTTGCCTTTAACCACCATTTTGTGATGGTCTGTGTGCTGCCTCAGAGATCAGCTGACCAGAAATACTGCAGCTCTAACTGTAACAGGAAGAAGTGAGGAAGCAAAAGACAGAACTCTTGTCTGTCTGTTAATTGGCTCATGTGACCTAACATGTATAGTTTGTTTGTGTGCACCGTGAATCCTACGATCCCAGGGGGCAGCCCTTATTTTTTAAAATAGCAATTTTCTATTTAGGATTACCCAATGGCACATACTACTAGAAAAGTATATTATTATGAAAATGGTTTATTTACATGAAGCAGGGATTTACATATGAGCTGTTTTATGCAATATCTTTTTATAGAGACCTACATGGTTTGCGGGGTATAGTTTTCCTTTAAGGGGCTTCTTCCCAGTACCCAGCATCCAATCTATCCACCACCCAACCACACACTCACACCAGTTAACTCCTCATTCATTTGCGGCTACCAGGTCCAGCTGGGGAAGAGGCTACTTTCCAGTTGGGGGAGCTGGCTCGGTCTCTGTGGACCCCATCAGTTTTTTTGATGGTGTCCTGGCAGCCCAGTTCGAAACTGAATGGTGGGGAGTGGAACGCAGAAAGAAAAAGTAAAAGACTGGAGCAAATGACACTTTATAGTAAGTGCAGTGGGACTGTGGAATGTTCTTCCAGCTGCTTTTATTATGGCAGATTCCCATATTTAGAGGTACGTGAATGTCTTCCAGAAATATCTGGGTCTACAGTAATAGGCAGAGCAAGTAGATTTTTGTGTATTTATATAGGTGCAGTATATACAGTTGGATATCATCTAAATGGGGCTCAGTGATGCCATCAGTTAGTGGTGAGTGATCAGTGGACTCAACTGGAATTGGTAAAATACTGTAGCAATGTCATCCTACAGCGTTGAGCATTCTTAATCATGCCATTCTGGGACCATTAACCTCTGAGTCATACCTTGTGTTGGACATTTGTCTTTTATAAAGTGTCTACCTAAACCCAAGAAATCTGTTTGAATTAACCTGGCACCCTTCGCTTCATAGGTTAATTATGTAACTTATCCCCTCAGTCAGTCCTGGATTTTCTCAAATTCCTTTTCAAAATATAATTAATCCCCATTATTGAATTTTGCTAAAACGATTTAATCATTCCCCATCCACGAGCTGGTCAGCTTGCAAGTGAGTAATGGTGCATGAGTGACTGCTGTATGTCAGTAATGCCTCTATGGAATACAGAATCCATTCAATCCAATCTCATAAATAGTCATAAGCTCAAGGGTTCAACTGGTTTCCTTTGTAACTGAACTAAATGAGACCACAGTAAAATAAATAAACACAACACGGTACACAACATTGTAGATTTCGTTTAGTAGGGTTGTGACCCCATACATGGCATTGGAGGAAAATTACGTTTTAATGTTTCTTTTTACTTGGATTAAAGAGTAGGAGCACTGGGTGGTCTCACTAAGCGATGTCTGATCCTATTAGTGTCCTTTGTGACACCAGTAGCGCCATGTTCCCAGTTAATGTATAAAAGAACTTTTGGATAGTCATTGATGCTGTCAATCAGTGCTGTTGATGGATAATTCCTAGTTAAACTGGGACCATGTGACTGTTCTGATGGATCACAGGTTGAATATCTCTAATATTGCATTCTTGAAGCTATTGTCCATTTGCATAAAAAACATCTGATGTGGAGGCCCAGGTCAGATGCCCTCTAATCAACACTCAAGCCTCATTATTTTTTTGATTGTGCAGTTGCTGCTAGGGTTCATGGGTCTGGAATCAGTGTATCTTTACATTTATTTAAGAGACAAACTACAGGGCAATTGCCTCCTTATAGAAGGGGTGACCACATGGAACCTTTATCTGCTAGAGTACAAATAAGGAAGGGGGAGTCCAATATATTTTGCTTAGCCTATACTATCTAAAATATAGATCTTCACCTATTAACATTGTAAGTTAGGTTGAAAAAAGTTCAACTTTTTTTAAGTCTATACATAACCTGCCTAACTGCTACTTGATCCAGAGGAAGGCAACAAACCCCATTTGAAGCCTCAATTTGCCTCAGAGGGGGAAAAATTCCTTCCTGACTCCAAAATGGACCATTCCCTGGATCAACTTGTACTATGAGCTATCTTCCAAAACCCTGTATTCCCTCACTTGCTAAACACCATCCAACCCCTTCTTATACCTATCTAATGTATCAGCCTGTACCACTGAGACAATTCCACATCTTCACAGCTCTCACTTGTAACAAACCCCTTCCCTAAATTTAGGCGGAACCTCTTTTCTTCTAATCGGAATGGGTGACCTTGTGTCAGCTGGAAAGACCTACTGGTAAATAAAGCATTAGGGAGATTATTATATGATCCGCTTATATATTTATACATAGTTATCATATCACCCCTTAAGCGCCTCTTCCCCAGCGTGAACATCCCCAATTTGGCCAGTCTTTCCTCATAGCTAAGATTTTCCCTTTACCAGCTTAGTTGCCCTTCTCTGTACCCTCTCTAATACAATAATGTCCTGTTTGAGTGATGGAGACCAAAACTGTACGGCATATTCTAGATGGGGCCTTACAAGTGCTCTATACAGTGGAAGAATGACCCCCTCCTCCATTGACTCTATGCCCCTTTTAATACAGCTCAAGACCTTATTTGCCCTTGATGCTGCTGACTGGCATTGCTTGCTACAGACAAGTTTATCATCTACAAGGACCCCAGAATATTAATGTTTCCTCTTATTTGAGCACAAGTCAACTTTTCTAAAGGGCCACTGCAGAAGATTTATATTGCATACAAGGTTTATGGGGAGAAAGGCCTGGGAATAGGGCGCCACGATCTTAGGGGCGGCATGCTGCCCAGTCGCAATCCAAGGGAGTACTGGGGATGCATACTCCTGTACACATCAGGAGTGCTCCGACGCATGTGCAATCCGACACAACAAAAAAAATTGGCAATTGGCACGCACATAAAAATTTCCGCGCGCCCATTGACTTAAATGCATTAGGACAAAATAGTCGCATGTATAAAAATTGTTGATTGCATCAAAAATTGTTGCGAGTCGAAATAATTTTGACGTCCATTGACTTCAATGTGCTGTGCGAATTTTTCGGGGTTTCGCAAATTTTTTCTGAGTTTCGTGAATTTCTCAGTGAATTTGCCTATCACTACTCTAGAACAATTGTAGGCAAATAGAACACAGTAGAGCAGGGGTCCCCAACCTTTTTTACCCGTGAGCCACATTTAAATGTAAAAAGAGTTGGGGAGCAACAAAAGCTTTAAAAAGTCCCTTGGGGTGCCAAAGAAGGGCCGTGATTGGCTGTTTGGTAGCCCATATGTGGACTGGCAGCCTACAAGAGGCTGCACTTGGCAATATACTTCATTTTTATGCAATTAAAACTTGCTTCTAAGTCTGGAATTAAAAAATAAGCACCTGCTTTGAGGACCCTGAGAGCAACATCCAAGGGGTTGGAGAGCAACATGTTGCTCACGAGCTACTGGTTGGGGATCACTGCAGTAGAGTTTAAAATAAACTGGAGGGGGTAGAGGCGTGAGCAGCGTCGGACTGTTAGGCCCAGGCCCCACTGGGCCATCAGCATTAGGGGCCTACACATATCCCACTGGACCCCCCACCTTCCCTTCTGGCACCCCTCACAAGCCCCCCACCCTAGCCACACACACCCTACCAGGTTGCAATAGTCTAGGTGGGAGACTAATACATTAATTCACTGTTTCACAAATTTTTCCACCATTTCGCGAATTATTCGGCGAAGCAAAACAGCCCAGATTCGCCCATCACTACCCTGTTCATGTACAAGCTGACTGACAGTACACCTAATGCACGCTGCTTCAATTGTGGAGGCAGTCGCCATAAAGGTGCCACGAATCTGTGCCCAGCACAAGGGAAACGCTGCAGCGCTGTAACAAATTGAACCATTTTGCACACCAGTTCATAATCGAGAACAAAATGACAATGACTGCACACCTGATAATAGTGAGATGAACGCGGTGGGTAAGGATAATGCTAATGTTTATTCCACTGATTTGGACACTGGATCAAAGGTTTCTGTTATAAACTCTGCTACATACGATGCACATTTTTGGCATTACCCACTCCGAGATACACTAATACTTAACAGGCTACAGTAATACCCACATTTCAGTCTTGGGCAAAGTAACTTTACATGTCACACACCAAAACAAGAATTTGGGACGCTTTCCATTTTTTTGTCACAGAGAAGGGAGCAAACCTATTGGGGCTGCTAAATGCCTAATTATATTCGTTGTGCCTACCCATCCTCTAGTGCAGGGGTCCCCAACCTTTTTCAACAGTGAGCAACATTCAGATGTATAAAGACTTGGGGAGCAACACAAGCATGTAAAATGT